>VWZI01008677.1:2238952-2343201 GCA_013396835.1 Psilopogon haemacephalus | reverse complement strand
CGGGTTGCCCGGCCGGCAGCGCGGGCTCGCCCGCCCCACTACCGCCGCGCTTCCGCCGCCCGGCGGCGCGCCCGATCCGCGAGCACGCGCGGAAGGGCTCTGCTCCGCTCCCGCGCCGTTCCGCGGCCGCGCAGCCTCCCCGCTGTGCCGTTGTGACGCTCACTTGTGGGGCGGCGGGATCGCCGGCCGGGCGGCCGGAGCCTCGGGAGCTGCGGCTGTGCGGTGCCTTTATGTGGCCGTCGCCCTTCTCTGCCTGTGATTTCTGTACGGGAAGTTGGTTACTGCCGTGGATGTAACACGTAGATGTAAATTCATCTCTTTTATTAATTTATTTTAAAGCCTCGAGCGCATTTCAGACAGCCAGACAAAATCTCGTCCGTTGATTTTGTCTTTGTCCTTTCCAATGGGTTTAGAGCGTGGATGCTTTATAGGTGACCACAATAAAGGACTTTAAAATGGATATGTTGGTTTTTAATACCCGGTCGTCATCTGGGAAGGGTTCGTGTTATTCTGCGCGTTGTTTTATCGGTTGGGTTCTGCTCAAGGTTTCTGCGTGAGCAGTATGCTTCTCGTTGCATTTCTAGTGGTTGCTGCATTAAAAATTACAGGGGAAAAAATGCAAAAGCCATGGCATGTCTTCAGGGAATGGTGATTCTCTTGTATTCTTCTTGAACTTGTGTGTTAAGAGATAAAAGGAAACAATTCTTGGATTTTTTTCAGCTACAGCTGAATTGTGTTGCGTCGCTCTGTGTCTGAGCTTGATCAAAATGTCAAATGCAGCATAGGAGTATCTGCAACTCTTGACAAAGTAGGGCGTTGTGTTTTCTATATGTAAGCAAGACTTTTAAATGATTTTTCAGAAATTCACTGTTTTAAAGGCTGGGCTTGCATCCGTGCTTTACATGAATATGGATTGTCTGAACATACTGAGAATGACTCTGTGTAAACTGCATTTGCAGGACCACGCTGCTTAGAGTGTAACAGCATATTAAATATATACTTCTTATTTATGTACATTGATTGTTGTAATTGGCATTTTGTAAAAATACTTACGTTGTTGTATATATGGCAACAGTACCTGGAAACCAGAATAGTGATTGGCAGCTTCACTGTATCTCTCAGTCCTGGGATGGGTTAGATGTGCAGAGCCATTAAGTTATTTCTCTCCTCCTTAAAATATTTTCCTGATGAGCTCTCGATTTAGGATGTTTTCTGAAATCTTTCTCAAAAATAAAAATTATTAATGGTTATTTTCATAGGAAGAGTGAGATAAATCCATGTGTATACTAAGATCATTGTAAATGCCTGAGCCTTTAGCAGTTTTTGGATTTCTTGATTCTTAGGTAGTCCCAAGCTGCCAACCACTATCTTTGCTTTTTAAAAGTATGATTTACAGTAGTAATTTATAATAGTATTCCCACTTTTAGACAGAGAGGTCAGATACCCCTTTTTTTACTCTAAATAATTGCCTGGTCTCAATTAGCCCTGTCTAAGGAAAGGCTTTAGTATGAAGAAACTGGAATAGGGTAAACTTCTCCCAAAGTGAGTTAGAGAACTGTGGGTTGGTTTTGGTTTGGTTGTTTCTGTGGTTTGGGATTTTTGTTGTTGTTTTAAAAGATACATACAGATTTTACAAATAAAACCTTGAGACAGTATTCTGGGAGTCCCAGGTTAGGTTTCATTAAATTCTTCATTTTGGGGTCTGCTGCTGGTGTGCTCCTTTCTGCTGCAAGATGGCACACTAGAATTAAAGAAAAAAATAATTAATATTTTAATAGAATGCTGTCAAGTTATTTTATTGGCTGGTGCTAATTTTTTTTTTTCAATATTTTCATCTAAATGCTTAGAAGGGGATTTTAGAGGAAAAAACTTGAGCGGTATAGATGTGTTTGTGATTATGACAGTGTACAGAATTGTGCCTTTCTGCCTTATTTCTCTTTTTTAAAACATGATTGGACCACTCTAATTGTGTGGATATGACACAGTGTAGTACAGAAAGAAGCTGTGAAGAGTCACAGTTAATCCCTGTAGTATTTTTTTTCCTCCTTCACTGGAGAGATTTGCATGCATATGTTGTGTTTGAAAACAAATCATCTGTAGTACTGAAATCTGTAAGCAGAAATACCCACTTGTAGCAGAATTATGAGC
Organism: Psilopogon haemacephalus; assembly: GCA_013396835.1. Taxonomy (NCBI): domain Eukaryota; kingdom Metazoa; phylum Chordata; class Aves; order Piciformes; family Megalaimidae; genus Psilopogon; species Psilopogon haemacephalus. Next base: position 2,341,053 of record VWZI01008677.1, on the reverse strand, counting down.
CTGCTTTGTGGTTAGTTGTTCCCAGCATTAGCAGTGAGGGGTTTTCCTGCTCTCACTACATTCCTTTAAGACGCAAAAGTAAATACAAAAAAAAAAAAAAAAAGAAGTATGATTGCATAATCGGTGCAACTCTATCCTTTGTCTGCATTGAGAATTTATAGAACTGTAATCGATGCAGCTGGTATCCAACAACTATTTCACTGAGGTACAGCTTCAGCGTGTTTCTAGCCAGGGTGTCATCATCTATCTCTGCTTTTGGTGGAATTTTAAGTTACTTATAGTGCTGTATGCACAGAAGGTCTTGTTAATTTTTATAGTTGTGTTAGCTTGGAGAGATATACTCCTTGTAGTGATAATTTGCTTTCCTAGCAGAATTTCATTCAAATTAACATCATGGTCCAGTATGTAATATCTCTGCACATCTAGTTGTATAATCTGAAATTAAATTAAATTGCTTATTGAGGGAAAAAAAAGAAAAGCCTAGCATCTTCTTCCCGTAATCTCAGATTTATATAGTTTAAGATAATTTTTCGTACCCATTTACATTAACAAAGAAGGATTATCTGAGAGCAAAGGGCTGTGGTCAGGAAATTGTGGAGGATTGCATTAATTCTGAAATTGCTGTATTAAATTAGCCATTTGCAGTCTAGAGCTGTATCTGATCGTTAGCTGCAGTAAGAGTTTCAGATGGATGGGACAACAGTTTAGGAGTGACAGCATTGCAGTCCAGTTCTCAAGGTGTTTTGTGATTCTTACAATGGTGAAAGGATTTGATTTTGGAGCCAAAACTTAAAACTGCATTGACATTTGAATGGATAGATGGAGTTGAGTTACTTAAATCCTTGACTGCTTTCCTTGTTGATCATGTTCAAGGTAGTGTTTTGTAATACTAGCTGCTCTGTTATGGCACCATCAAGAAATTACACTGGGGAAATCTTGTATCTCTGCAAGAATGTTACTTGTGTTCATCTCCAAGAGTTAGTCTTGTAGGTTAAAGGACAATTAGAGAGAACTAGGTCTGAGCAAAGAATACAGAGAGAAAGTGTTGAAGGGATGATGGTGACACTAGGTGATACAAGCTCTTCAGATCTTCTGTGCTCTCAGTTAAGTTGAAGCTTCCTTGGGGTAGATCAATGACTTTTCATTGCAGACCATTGCTGCTTCCTCCACTTGAGAATTTCAACAGTATAAAAGAAGGAACGACCTCTGCTAGGTTCTTTCCTTGACACTGAAGATGCAGCAAGCATGGTTATTGTTTTCCCATACTTGCTGTTGATCTTGTTTTGTATTTTCTCATATTAAACCTGTCTGGCACGTGGAGCAGGCATTCTGCACTGCCTGCTGAAGGGAAGTCATTTAACACTGATAAAAAGGAGGCAGAGCAATGTAGCACCAAAGCTGATTTTGGGCATCATCTCACCTTGGTGGCTTTCTGCCTGGCATGAGTGGACAGTAGTTTCCATGTGCAGCCTGAGCCTGGTGTGGACTCTGGGGCATGTTACTGATAGAGCTAGTTTGCAGCTAACTGCAAAGTAGTTCAGCATCCTCACACTTTAATGCATGGTAGCAGTGCAGGTAACACAGAGGAATGCTAATTATCCATCTCTTTTGTTTTTTATGGAAACACTTTGCAGAAATGTTCATATTGTCTCATCTGAAAGCAAGTTCATGTAGCTGTAGCGTATGAAGGAGATTGAGCATCCTCAGGGCAGGCAGACATGGCACCAAAAATTGAGATCTTGGCACAAACTTAGAGCAAACCAGCCATGACTCTGTGGCAGAATTTGAGGGACTGGTGTAATTCTAAAAGATTGAGGAAAATGTACAAAGTCTGACAGAAGTCCTTAAGCTTTGAGGAGAATTAAAGAGCCTAAGCAACAAAAGAAAGAAGCTCAAGCTAAAGATGTAACAGTGGAGGGTAGCAGTGGGATGTTCATGAAGAATGGGTGGGGTCTGTTCTATCAGAAGCTTTACAGGATCGGTTTTGTATTTGTGGGGTATTGCATATAGCTGCCTAGGACCAGCTTTTCCCTGGCAGCAGCAGTGAAGCAGCACAGAAGGGACAGTGTTGGGAGATAAGATTTCTAGAACAACCTGACAGTTTGAAATAAAATGCCAACCAATATGGGCAATGCAGTCCCGGCCCTGGAATGGTGAATAGAGGCGTCAGCACAGAAGTCTGTTGAGCACTGTCGTTCTTCAGTGGATTGTGGCAGTGGAGACATTGAAATCAGTTTACCTTATTACGCTTTGTCTGCTCCATGGATAGTTCTGCACTGTGCATGCAAATCTGACTGGCTGCTTACGGCTTCTACCAGGCCTTCTGTCAGACTTTTCAAGCGAAATAGAGGGATTCGTATGTAGCCACTGGGAGAGAAAGTGAGCTTCAGCACTTCTGTTTTCATAAATTCTAGGATTTTATTTAAAAATTATTACACCACATTTTTTTTTCAATGCTTACCTATAATTAAGCATAGTATGTGTAATTAAACAATTACATTTGCACCTTAAAATTCGTTTTGAAATATTGATAGATAGAAGGTGGTGAAAGAATCTGAAAAATTGATACTCCAAATACAGTTCTCAACTGTCTTACGTGCAGCTGCATACATCCATAATCACCAGGAGAGGTAGAGCGAAGATGACTTCTTTGTGATGATTGCTAGTATGCTATACTAATAGCATGCCTGTACTGCGGAGGTCCAACTTGCTCCTACAGACAGTTAGTTACAATTTAAGACTAAGTTAAGTTGCTTCTTGGCAAAGTTTCTGTTTCTAGATAAGTTACTGTTACTAGACACAGTTGCTACTAAGGTTGTTACACTGTTTTGTTAACTGTGGCCGCTGCTGGTATTGCAGGTGAGATCTTTGCTGTCAGTTGGTGAGCTATCACCTTTTGGAGATAAAAACTGTCTCGTAAAACTGTCAAAATATTTCAATGGTCAGTATGCAGTGGAGGAAATACTTACTACTCCTAGAAATAAATAATGTTGAAGTCTGACCTCTGTGTGCTGAAGGTAACTAGAATGTACTTTCCAGTTAAATTCTACAGAACGTAACAGAGTAGGCAGTGACCAAAATTTAGGTAAAAAAAAAACTCTTAAAAGTCCTTAAAAAAAGTTACTGACTGTTGGCTTTACTCACATGTGTAACTCATGTTACTGTATAGATGGAAACATTTTTGGCATTTTAGGGAAAAAATATAAGAAGAATAATGCAAAGTGGATGGAGGAGGCTCTCCTCCCCAGTTTAAGAGGGACAGGGATCTGCAGGACAGAGTCCACTGGAGGGCTACAAGGATGGTTAGGGGATTGGAGCACTGCCTGATGAGGAGAGGCTGAGGGACCTGGGGCTGCTTAGTCTGGAGAAAAGAAGACTCTGCTCACTTGCTGCCTGTGATAGGATAAGGAGCAAGGGATATAAGTTGCAGCACAGGAGCTTCCACCTCAACACAGGGGGGATCTTCTTTAAGGGTCCCAGAGCAGTGGCACAGGCTCCCTAGAGAGGTTGTGGAGTCTCCTTCTCTAGAGCTTTTCAAGGCCTGTCTGGATGTGTTCCCATGTGACCTGAGCTGAGTATGGTCCTGCTCTGGCAGGGGAGTTGGACTCAATGACCTCTTTGGATCCCTTCCAGCCCCTGACATCCTGTGATCCTGTGGATCATACAAAGTGCTGCATGCTTTTTTCTTCGTGTTTTGCATAAATATTTCTGTGTTTTTCAGTGTGAGACATTAAAACAAGTCACCACAACGACATTCTTCAATATAAATTCTGCTTTTGCTTTTGTTGCAGTTATTTGTGAATGAACTTAGCTGAATATGGATCCGGGTGGTGGAAGTCTTGGATTGCAAACGCAAGAATCCAAAATGCCGCACACTATGATTATGCAGGATTTTGGTAAATGTTTTAACTATTAAAAATAATGAAAGCAAGACTGTTTTTCAATTTTTTGCTATATGTTTGTAAATGATACCAGGATGTAGAGTTAACTAATAATGCTGTTTGCATGACTTTTTGAAGAAAATTAATATTTAAAGTGGTTTAGAATATGTCTTTTTATACTTTGATTGCTGATCTTGAAGTGGTTGCTTCCTACAAAGTATTTAAGTAATTCTGAAAATAGAGAAGTCTGTGACCCAAAGACCCTGGAGTCCAGTGGGTTTGTGGTGCATGTGCTTCTGCTTCACATCACACTGAGTACTTGTCACATCTTCAACATATGAGAGATGTAAATGACACCCGGTAAAGGATGGAAACTAGCACACAAGCTTTGTGTGCTTACCTGGAGTTAGTGTCTCCAGGTCTCCTTCAGAGTCTTTCAGTAAATGTGCTGGGAAATTATTTCTTTGTCTGTGTGACAACAGATTATTTGCCAACAGATTATTATGTAGGCAGCAATTTACAGATTTAGCTAAATCTCCATGTTCAGATGTGCTTAGAAGTTGTCAAGAACATCAGTCTTGAGGCTGCACTGATGTAAGAAAACTTGCTTCTAAATTGATTTTTTTTTTCTATGAGCGATGCTAAATAACCTCATCAGTTTTGAAGGTTTAGAGAAAGGACAGTGAGAATCATAGAATCATAGAATGGTTCAGGATGGAAGAGACCTCAAATCTCCACTTATTTCATTATGGCAGGAGATGGCCTTTTCAGGTATTGGGAAGGGCCATGTCTTTAACATGAATTTATATCCATCAGAGTATACCAGGATAATAGCATTTGCAGTACAGTGCTGAGGATTGCTCTGAAAATAACTTTTGCTACGGTTTTATTTGTTAAGATTACAGCTGCCATTTATGTGTGAAAATAATTCACTGTGTTCTCTTGTGTATAGAAAAGTAGTCTGCAAACATGACTGGCCAGTCAAGTCTGGTAATGACAAACAGGTTTCTGCTTCTAGCCATTCCTTGCAGCATGGCAAGTGGTTGGAAATTGTACTATAAACATTGCATGCCATTTATTTTTACCAAGGCCTGCACAACTAAAGGGATGAGAGTCCTTTTTTGTGGCAGTAATTAAGAGACTCTTCAAGTACAATGCAAGAATTCTTTGAAAGTTCAAATTGCTAATGCCATCAAACATTTCAGTGTAAAAGATGAAATTGCAAGCTGGCCTGTAAACCCTGAGTTTGGGACAAATTCCACATTATGTCTTAAAGCTTCTTTAAGTGGCATGATTTGTTTTTCTTGAAGGATACAGGCAGCTTTGGGTACTCTTTGTTGGATGTGTGGATTGTTGAAAAGAAACCAGTTTGTACATCTGTGTTTAGCTTGCCTGTAGTTTATCTGTTCTTAGATAAGCTAACAGCTAACACAATGAATTTAACACTTTTCTCCTTGTTCATAATTGTTCCATAGTGGCCGGGATGGCTGGCACTGCTCATATTGATGGAGACCATATTGTTGTATCAGTCCCCGAAGCTGTCCTAGTTTCTGATGTTGTTACCGATGACGGAATAACTCTTGACCATGGCTTAGCAGCTGAAGTTGTCCAAGGACCTGACATCATCACTGAAACTGATGTTGTAACAGAAAGTGTAATTGTACCTGATTCTGTTTTGGAAGCTGATGTTGCTATTGAAGAAGCTTTAGACACCAGCGATCATGTTTTGACTTCTGATCTAATAACAGAAACCGTTAGAGTTCCTGATCAGGTTTTTGTGGCTGACCTCGTTACGGGTCCTGATGGACATTTGGAGCATGTGGTCCAAGACTCTGTGTCAGGAGCTGACTCACCTACAATGGTTTCAGAAGAAGTTCTTGTAACGAACTCAGATTCTGAAGCAGTCATTCAGGCAGCTGGTACTGTTCCTGGCTCCACAGTGACTATCAAAACGGAAGACGATGATGATGGCAAGAGTACATCTGAAGACTACTTAATGATATCTTGTAAGTTAAACAAAGGTAGATATAAACAGGAGATTATCTGAAGTAGAAGTGGTCTAGTGGGAAGAAGTTACATAGCTGGACTCTGCTGCATTCTGGAACTCTCAGATAGTGATCTGTTGCCCAGTTAATTCTTGGTGTCTGGACTTGGGTTTTCTTGAGGAAAAAAAATCCCTTATCACTGATACAGCAAGAGAGTGACACTTGTGCTGCTGAGTGAATGAGTGTGCATGCTTGTGCTTCTGAAACTAGATATTCCTGGAAAGGAAGGAAGACACATGGGAAAGTTAAACATACCACAGATTTTTAATATAATACTTCTACTTTTTTTAACATGCAGGTGTTAAGTAGATCTATGTCAAAATGTTGAACAAACCTAAGACAAAGAAGCTTTTTCAGATATATGGCTCATAAGGTTTTGTGTGTCCATAAAATACTGTTAGTTTAGCTGTATTGAAAGTTATTATTGGGCTTTTCTTGTATGTTGTTGTGCTGTTCTGGACTGAACTGGACATGAAAGGGTTGTGTGCATTAATTGATCAGCTCTCCAACCCTGTCAGTTTCCACACAGTGTCCAACTGGAGGAAAGTGTATGATCCTATGCTGCGTGTTGAGTGATAGCTACTGAAAGGACCTTAAGGTATCTTACGTCTTTTCAGTGGTTCAGTGACACTCAAGGTGTCAGTTTTTATTCTTACACAAATTTTGGAGAGATGTGTGATAGTTCATTTTAGACTTTTTTACTTACTGAAATGTGAGTAGGTCAAAACAGATTTTATTTAGTCAGAAGCAATATGTTAAAAAAAATGGCAATGCCAAGTGTGTCAAAGTGTCAATCTGTTCACAGCAAGCTGCATTTATTAAGGGTTTTGAGATGGAGGACATGGCTGGTTAGTGATGATAATGATTTCAGTCTTCCATACCATTTATGTCCTTAAGGAAAAAAAACTTTTTTGGTATTTGTTTTTTGTTCGGCGTAGGGTGGACAGTAATTATTTTTGTTAATCATTCTGTCATTAATGCCATGTGTCACTAATAGAAGTCAAAAGAGATTTTTTTTTTTAAGCACCAAAACCATCTCAGTCTTAAAGCAAAGCATATCTGCAACAGAGAATTTCCTGTGTGTTTGTAAATAAAGGAGCACCAGTTTTACAGCCAGTTGTTTCACTGAAAAAATTCCTCCTTTCTGACAGAGTACTTATGATGAGTTGTATTCTGTAACTGCACTATTGCCAACTGCGCCTTTGTGAGTGTAAGTAAAAGCATCTTTGGAATTCCTTCTGAGATAGATAAGTGTGGTTGGTAATGGCCATCGTGGCACTTAAACCATGGCATCTTCAACTTTCTGTACCAGTTACCCCATGCCCCCAGCTGTGTCTGATATATTGATAGTTTAGGCTCAAGCTTACCACTGACTTCTGTCATGTTTTGAAGCAAGTTTGAAACCCTGCAAATGAGATTTATAGAGTCAGAGAATGGTCTGGGGTGGAAGGCCCCTCCAGAGGTCATCTGGTCCAACCCCCTCTGCAGTAAGCGGTAAATATGTATCATGCAGTAAACTCAACACAGATCATCACGATACGCCTGAATAATTACAGCTGGTAGCTACATTCTTAGTCTGGAGTGTTATTTTAATGAGATGATTAGCTAAATTAAAGTAGTTGGAGAATCATAGAATTGTTTTGGTTGGTAAACACCTTTAGATCATCAAGTCCAACCCAGCACTGCCATGTCACCACTAAACCATGTTTCTCAGCACATCTGCACAGCTTTTCAATCCCTCCAGGAATGGTAACTCCACCACTGCCCTGGGCATCCTGTTCCAGCGCTTGACCAACCCTTTCCAGGAAGAAATTTTTCCTAACATTTCACTTAAATCTCCCCTGCTGCAATTTGAGGCCATTTCCACTTTTCCTGTCACATGCTAGTTGGGAGAAGAGACTGACTCCCACCTTGCTTCAACCACCTGAAAGGTATAATGTATGGGAGTGTTGAACTTGTTTTATAACATGTACCACACCAAAACGTTCATTTTAAATAATTTCAAAATACTTAGCTGTGCTTTAATGAATTTTGGCATTTAAAAAGGATAACTTTACATAAAATGGCAGCTAATGTCCCTGGGGAATGCTGCCAGCTGTTCTGTGGAACACATTGTGGGGACTTCTAAAATGCTGCATTTCGGGTGTGGAATTTTAACTTACTTTACTCTTTTGGTGGGAGTTACAGTTTCAGGACACCAAAAGGTGATTTTCCATCATTTGAGGATGACAAACCCATGTAGGTATTTCATACGCCATTGATATTTGCATTTTTGTCTAGATACTATTTGGGAAATAATGAGTTTGCCTTGTTAGTTCTGTATAGTAGCAGTGTGTAATTCCTGTGACTGGACATTTTCACTGGAGGGTTATCCCCAGTCTGCTGACAGTCTCCATGCAGGTGAATTCAGCCTTTCTAAAGTCAGCCTGATAAGCATAAGACTTAAAAACCTTTTTTTGATACGTTCACAGCATATGCCACAGGCTACACATGATCCCTTGGTTTAAATCTCCAGACCCCTTGCGTAAAAGAGACTTGTCAAAAAGGAAATTGGTACCGAGTGAGTGCATATGGTGTGATCAGGAGCCCAGCCCATCTCCTCTGGAGGTGGGAAGATGCTGCAGAGTGCGTCCCACCATGCCAGGGCGCGGTTGGCAGCCGTGGAGCTGAAAGCTTCCCCTTTTTGTTTTTCAGGTTTGCGATATTCAGAGCCACAGTGGATTGCCAGCTCCCGATCCGTGTGCTGGCCCTGCATGCACTATGTTGGTGACCTCATACCCACCAAAGAACAACACTGGAGCTGGCCTTTAGGGGTAAGGTACTGTTCCGCCACCGCCTCCTTTTTAGTGTATGCCAATACAGTGTGACATCATTTGCTAAACATTTTAATATTACTACTCCTCTATTGTAACCTCTGAGCTATCAAATAAGTATATCAGACATCAGAGAAATCTGAGTAACTGCTGAGCCTCAGGACTTATCTTGCCCTCACGTTAGCCCTATGGGCTCCTATGGTGGGTGTGATATCACCAGCATAGTGCATGCTGAGGCATCACATGAATTGGGAGCTGGCAATCCACGGTGAATCTGGACATCACACACCTGAAAACAGCAGAGTCAGGTAAGTTTAAAGTGGGAAGCGTGCTGAGTTTTCCTTTAAGTCTTGTCTATTCAGGCGGATTCAGCATACATAAAAGTTCTCTGTTGTGTTTTTTCAGTTAATTTTAAGTGATGAGATAATAACATGTAGGGCTTTTGGTGGATGAGTCAGATCTGGAAGACGCTTTCGTATTCCACTGATATAAAGGAAGCATTCTGTTCCTGAGAGCTGTCGCTGGGAAAAGCCATCAGCTGCTTCAGCACTGGTGGGCTGCTGGCCTCTGCCTGAAGTCCTGTTATTTAACATTTTCATGATCTGTTTTGGTAAAAGTCCCAGTATGTTGAAACTTGACAAAGATTACATGTCCTGCTGTGTTGTATTCCCCTTATCTAAATGTGCTTCAAAATTAGAGTGAAGCCTTGAAGCGTACTTCACAAATGACAGCAATTTTTAAGCGATCGCAGTTGTGAGTTCATTTTTGTTCTTCAGGTATCAAAGCTAAATGCAGCATGAGAATCTCTAGCAGAATCATTACTCAGTCCAGTGTATAGTTTTCAAATATTGTTATATTACACTTGTGTTCCTAGAGAGGTGATTTCAGAGGCCTTGGATACACAGGCTTCCTGATAGGTTTCCATGGCTGTCTGTAGCTCAAATTGCAGAGACTGAAAATACACAGGGTGGTTGATGGTGTGAAATGATCACAGAATTGAAAAGCCCCTCTAAGACAAGGCTTCTGTCTTTCAAAGGATAGTGAAGTCTGGGGGCTTTATTTGAAGTGATAAAACACAGCATGTGAATACATGCTTGCTATATTCATGTACCTTACTTCATAGTTTTGGCTTAAAATGTTTTTTCTTCTAAAAATTGTAAAACTACTTAGTTTTTTTCTTTATGTGATCTTGTTATGTTGCAATTGTTGTGGTAAGGTAGCTGTCTACAACTGTGTGTTGTTTTCTTTTGTTGTTTCACCAGACACGTGGTGGTGGACAGTCCTGTGACACCCCTTAGTAGTTAATAGTTGGGAATAGCTGCCCAGGAAATGTTCAAGGCCTGGTTGGATGAGGCTTTGAGCAGCAGAGTCTAGCTGAGAGGCATCCCTGGCCATGGTGGGGGGGTTGGAGTAGATGACCTCTGAGGTCCCTTCCAACCTGAGCCATTCTGTGATGTAATTCTATGGATTTTTTTCCATAATGAAAAGTTATTGTCACAGACATGTGATTACTGCACATTAGGAGCTTACTGTTGTTAAGTCACCTCTCAGCAGGGCACTGTTTATCATCTCTGTTAAACCAATAAAATAAGATGTTAGTAAATTTTTGAGTTTAGAAAAAGTTGGTGTTGCTCCAGCTGCAGATTTGAAAATAACTTCACTACCACCTACCCATTCTAAAATTACAGTAGCAGCATACAATTAGTGATTTCTTCCACTAGTCTTTAAATGTTCTTCCTGCATTTGGCAGCGTCTCTAGCCATAAAGCTATATATATATATATATATATATATGTATGTATATATCATCACTCCTGCCTTCTATTCCTGGTTACCTCCAGTCCTTCCAAGACTCAGACATGCAGTGGAAGAAGTGTTCATTGGACTAGAATTAAATGTTTGTGTGTCATTGGATAAGAAATATGGCTATGGATAATAATAAAAGTCATGCAGAAAAGAAAATGGTCTTTAGTAGATTCACAGCAGCAGCACCAAAAATCAGCTGGTGCAGTAACTCTGCCATACTGGATGCAAAGAAGTGCTAATAACCCAGTGCTGGTGACCGTAGGTGTCAAAGGACCATGCACACTTTTCTGCTGTGGCTTGCTCCTCTGTGGTGTTCATATCTTACTGTTCTCACTGTACTGAAAGGTAACCTGATCGTCATGCAGTGCATGCCAGATTCTAACAGTTGTTTGATGTGTTGATGCTGCTGGCAGGTTTAGAGTGCTGTATTAAAAAGCAAAACCTCTTTTTAGTGATGTGATGCAAGTTTGCTTTTTTTCAGCAGTGCAGTTAACCACTTACAAAAAGAAACAGTTAAAGCATAGCAGTTTTTAATTTTCACCAAAGTACATAATTTCCAGAGGTTCTAAAATGAAATCAAATACTTGTCATGTCTAATTCTGTCCTTAATAACATGATTCAGTCCAAGGTTTGTGAGGTAGAGTTAGGATTAGGGTTCCTCAATATGGAGATGAAAAATGTTGCTAGTTGGATAGGATTTTGCCTGGAATCCTCTCTGTGGACTGGTAACAGCTTGGTTTTTGCGACTGCTCTGGTGGATTCCTCCCCTGCTGCAGGATAGGTTCTGAGCCACCTTGCATGACTGCCTGGATTACCTCAGTACACCAGGGTGTAGTCTAAAATAGTTATAAGCAGCTCTTCAAGAGCTGCACTGAGAACAGCAGACTTAAGAGGGAGATTGGGAATGAGCACAGCCATGCCAAGGTAAGCCAACCTTTCCTCAGGAAACAGCAGTGAGTAGAGTCTGTTCCTGGTCACACTACAGTCACTTCGATGTTAATTCTAATAATTATTTACCTACTAGGCACATATTTTGATGTTCTGTGTGCAGTAAATTGCTGAAATGTATTGAATTCAGATTTTTCCTTTGTGGAGTTCTGCTGTATCTCAAGTGCTCCATCAGGTGTCAGGCATTGCACAGGGCCGTGCTGGCCAGCTGCATGGGGGCTAGCTCACAGGGCCGTGCTGGCCAGCTGCACGGGGGCTAGCTCACAGATTTATCCACTCAGAGAAGTGTGTTGGCAGTGCAGGTGTCAGATGCTTACTTCAGTGGCCCTTGTATTGGCAGTTTGGGGCATATGCATAGATACCTGTGTGAATACCTTTCCTACCAAAGCAGTGTTATTTATACACTTTCAATAGCTTTAGTGTAACTTCTGTTGTGGAATTAATTATGTATCTCCTGTACGTGTTTTATATGCGAGCAATACAAAGACCAAATAATCAGAGCAACTGAGTTGCATGCATTAAGAAGTCAGTTTCACATAGTAATATTTGAATCTTTGACTCACTTTATATTATACACCAATCTCCATTAATGTGTATGTTTTCAAGTGGATAAAATCATGTCTTTTAGGGTGAAGATGTAGTCATGTTTTAGATGCACACTTCTTGAGGTGGGACTATGCTACAGATTGTCACCAGTAGTTGCAGTTATTACATTTTGCTCAGAAGTATCCTAGAGTAACAAAATGTCTGGGGACTCTTAGACTTGGAACAGGCAATTCTGGGTTAATTTTAAACATTTTTAAATAAGTGCTTAACTTTACTTCTTGATACATTTTTGCTAAGTGTTAATAGTTTCAGCCATAAGCAGTCACCACGTTCTCTTTGAGACAATCTGCCTCTTGCATTACTCATTCTGTAATTCTTGTTGTGTTTCCTGAGTTGCCATAGAATGGGAACTGGAGTCTTCTGGAGTCTCTTTTAGGTATCTTGAGATTAACTCTTTTGTAAAGGCCTTTTATGAACACAGACATTTGCTGTGCATGAGGATAATAGCAGAAAAAATCATGCTACTCATTACTTTGACTTGGAAAAAATGTTTTGGACTTCATTATTCTTCTTTTATCTTTACAGTGGATGATGTTGGAGAAAAATTGGACCATATAGGAAGCACTCCCTTAAAAATCAGTACCGAGGTGACAAATGATGATGTTGCTAAAGATGATGGGTTTGGTTCAGAAGTTATCAAAGTGTACATATTTAAAGCTGAAGCCGAAGATGATGTTGAAATAGGTACCTTTACAATTCCGTGCTTTATAAATTATTTTAGAGTCTTTTTGTTGCTCTTAATTTCACATAATCCACTGACTGGAATGTTGTGTACAAGTGGTGTTTGTGGAGGGTGTCCATATGTGGTAAATACCATGGGGGTGTTAGTCTGGAGTTCTTTTTTGGTTAGCAGTGTTTATTTTCAGGCAACCAGAGCCCAAATGTCGAAGTGGTTGGGTGTCTGCAGCTGGTTTTCAGCTGCTGCTTTTCTCTGATATTGCAAGACTGTGTCAGCACAGAAAAGCCTCTAGAGTGGATTCCTCTCATTGAACAGTCTTTGATGGCCTTAGTGCAGAAGGAAGGGAAGATTGCTGGAGCTTTGTGCACGCAGTTGTTTCCAAGCTAACCCAGCAGCTCAGAATTCCTCTGCAGTTTTCTTTTCTTCTGTTTGTCACAGCTTGTAAAAGCAGAGTCCCTTATACAGTTGTCTTCAGAACTGTAACCTGCATCTCTATTTCACTTTACCCTTTGCATTTAGATACTGAGTCTGCCTTATTGGAACATGTCTGGTCTGGAGCCCTGATGGCACTCACAGGGCAAATCGGCCTGGCTCTGTTCTTCCAGGAATGGAAAATGGAGTTTATCTCCCATAGATTGGTAGCATTGGCCTGGGTGTGCTGTGAAAATGTCCAGCTTTATACAGAGCTATGGATTTGATAAGCAAAGTCCTGCAATGACTAACAACGCTGGCATTGTTGTTCAAGAAACTTGAACTGCTACTCAAGGAAACTTTGGGCTGCTTGCTGCCTTTATCTTTCTTCTCTGAGAAAGAAGTCATAATCTCAGCTCAAGTTAATAGCAAAACCAGGATTGTTCTGGGGATTATCAGGCTGCTGGCTAGCAGGACAGTTGGCTTTGGTTTTCTCTGTCACCCAGAGCAGGTGCAGAATTCGCTAAGACTGCCTTAGGATTTGCTTGGTTATAGAGTGTAGATTTAAGACCCTGTTTATCAAGTCCTTCACAAAGTTTCCAAAGTAACTTTCCATGTTTTGCTGTCCTGTTTGGAACAGACGGTATCTCATTTGGCTGGAGATTAGTCAGTGTTTCTGTAAGGCCCTGGGACTTTGGCCATTTCATCCTTAATTCTTGGAATGTGAGAAAGACGTTGTGAAGACCGTGTGCTCCATAAGACCACAGGGAAAGGATCTCGAGAAGCAGCATCTTTGCATCCTTTTTGTTCTGACATCTGTTTCACCTGCCACTTCCAACATGAATTGCCAGGCCCTGCTCTTGAAATGCAGTTTTTTCCCCTGGGGATAGGTTGTTAGTTTTGAGAGACAGACTGCTGATGCAGCAGCAGAAGGAATCAAAATCTCTTATGACTGAAAACTTAATTTGCCTCAGGGATATACTCTGAGTTCTTCTGATACAGCCATGAGGTAGTCCTGGCAAATTACCCCATTATTAGTGATGAGTGCTTCCCCTGGGAAAGTGCTGGTTGTGTGGTTGGGTATGTTTGCTGCTCAGCAGTAAGCAATACAGGACCCAAGGTGAGAGTCTTCACAAAGAACGTTGGAGATTCAGGGTTCCCCATTAGCAGTAGTTCAAGCAGCATCTTCCGCCATTGGGTATGAATTATATCATCATAGGTTAAGCACCTTGCAATGGAGATTATTTCTCTTTTAACTCTTCAGAGTTACACCCAAACTGTTTCAGTCTATAATAATGACCAACTTTCTATATTTCCAAAATGTTTCTCTTAGTTTCCTTGGGATCAGTCTTGTGCTGTCTGGCCAATAGGGGTACCTGCTATCTTAGTTGGCCGTTTTGGCCACCACTACCTTCAAAAAAGCATGAGGTTCACTTTACACTGCATTCCATAGAGACATCACCCATCACAGTGCTTTTAATTTTATCTCTGTTTTCATCTAGCTTGGGAAAACTGAAATTCCACCTTTTGATTGCAGAGGGTGAGCTGCTTCTGTTTGGTTGGCAGAAGGATTTTTGTCAGTCTCCTATTCACAGAGTACAGGCAGTGATTGATCAGTGTGTTCATTTGGATGCAGCTGAGCATTCTCTGCCAGGACTATTGGTAGCAGCAGGCAAGGACTCTAAATTTACCAGGTGTTAGCTTGTTCTGCTGTAATCTGCAGCTTCTCACTGTTCAGTCTCTGAGATGCATGGAAGCCTTAATATAAATATTTATCTGCCACTTCTGTCTGACTCAAGCATCAATATCAACATCCAGGCTGCAATGTGATCTTTTGCCTCTCTTAAGTCAGTCAGTGGGCCAAAGCTTGTTAGTCATCTAGAGCAGGACTGTTTGGGCAGTTCTCATTCTTTCCAGGTTCAGACTATTGCCTCCAGGGATTTGGTGCAGCACCTTATGCTCTTGTTAGTCTTTATCTCTAGATAATGTTTTTTGTTGTTGAAGTGATTGGCAGTAACATAATCGAGAGGTCTGTGACCCCAGTATAAACTACTGCTCAAGCCTTTGCAGCGAGTCTGAGACATAAGCATTATCTTTGTAAGAAAAACTACTAAAGAATCAGTTTGCAAGGTGAAGAAGCAGGATTTTGGAAGAAGAGGGATAAGAATTAGTTGTTCACTTGTCAAGAGAATTAAAGGCCCGGTTTTGGTGCAGGATTAGAATCAGAGTTCTTTCTTTGATGGGCATGGGCAGCTTCACACCTGAGCTCACTGCTAGCATGAATCAAAGGCTTCCAGTCCTTCTTGGGTAGTGCTTGTTCAGTCTTGAGCTTACCAGGACAAACTGAGAAATCCTTTTCTTTAGTTGCTCCAAAATGTTAACCTCACGTGGTCTTATGACAGACATGGATATAAAAATATTTGGTTGGAGTTTTATGTTGTACATTAGAAAAAATACTTACATCTGAAATTAATCTTGACAGTGGCTTTGTTTACATTTGTTTCATGTGTTTAACTTCTTTTTTTTAAAGGTGGGACGGAAATTGTCACAGAGAGTGACTTTCACAATGGACATTCTGTAGCTGGAGTAATTGAACAAGGAGGTGTTGGTAGAATGCAGCGAGAAAAAATGGTTTACATGGCTGTTAAGGACTCTTCCCAGGAAGATGAAGATATCAGTAAGCATAATAAACGTTTTTGTTTCTCATCCTGTTTTGTCCAAAAATACAAACACTATTCTTAAGGACTTTTCAGTTTTGCTGAAGGATTCTTCAGCCTAAAGTATTCGGAAACTAAGCTTATCTTCCCTAAAAATAACATATCCAGGCTATAATTTTTTTTAATAATGCACTTTGTGCCTACTGTTTCCAGTCGTTTAATTGTTTATATCAAATTAAACATGCCCATGGATAAAGTTAAGGCATTTAGTCACATCTCTTACTCTTCCATTTTAATCACTATGTTTAATCAGCTTGCTGGCAAAGTGGCAAATAAATGCTGTCAGTTGCAAGTTGCTAAGCTTGTAAGTTTGAATTTGCCTTGGGTATTTGGTTTGGGTTTGTATATTGACAATGTGTGCTGTGTCCTGAAGGAAGGTCTGAATAAGCAATGATCCCCTAAAGAGAGGGGTGGTTCTAAATCCAAAGGAACAAAAGTCATTTAGAATGGGTATCAAGCAGAATGAGGGCAAATTAAATGAAGGGAAATTTAGGATGAGCAGATAAAGTTAAAGATTTCTTCTTCTCCTTTAACCCAGGCTGTGCTGAAATAGCAGATGAAGTTTATATGGAAGTTATTGTAGGTGAAGAAGAAGCTACATCACTTCCAGACACACAGATTGAAGACTCTGGCGTCAATAAAACTTTTGTCCCTGTTGCTTGGGCTGCTGCTTATGGTAGGAACCTGTATGCTTATTTTCTGCAGTCTCATTATTTTCTCTCTAATCTGTCTTCTGGAATTTCTGTGCAAAGGTGATAATCTCTCGCTTTCCTCTAGGGGTTTGGAAACAGCTCCTCCTGATCTTTTTGCAGTCTCTTTTAGGAGATAGAAAGGAAATGCGTTAGGAGAATTTTTACACTGTTCCCGATTCTAGGTCGGATGTACAGGACATGTGGCTTTTAATGGTTGTTTAAGCTGACTGTGAAGATCTAGGAGAAACAAGAATAGCCTGAAGTATTTATGTCAGCTCTTGGAGAAAGGGGAAAAAGGGAATGGTAGGAATAAATGTGTAAACATATACCTAATAATTTCAGTTTATCTGTTTTAAGCCTGTTAGTTCTTCAGGTTAGAAAGAAAAAAGGCAATTTATTCTCTGCATCAATGCTTCAAATATCTTACCAGGTTATATTGCAAATTCTGAATGTTACTGTATTTCAGATTTTCTCAGATTTTGGCAGGTTAAGTGTTTATTAAGAGGTTATGAGGTCATCCATGGTTCACATTATAATGAAGCAAGTTCGTTAAAATTCATTGGTGTGACATTTCTCAGTATTTGGGCCAATAAAGTGGTTTAGAACCACAGAGCCTTGGCACTTGGCAGTAAATTTCCAATCCAAAACGAGGCATACATACACTCTTAAGGTATTTCTTCTCCATCTCCCAGAACTTCATAGTGCCTCGCATAAATGACTTCTGAGCAGCTGATAAGGTGCAGGTCTTCTTATCTGCCTAGTTCTGCTCCAGAGAGATCAAGTAGTTGTGTCTTAAGAACAAACGGTGTATTCAGATAACCTTGCTTTGGATTGCTATCTGAGGTTACACACAAGGTTAAAAGTTTGCAGAAACAAGCATGTTCATTATGAAAAAGAGAGAAGACAGCCAGCACGGGGAACATGCAAACACAGGTTTAGTGGCCAGTAAATATTCACAGAGATGGGATTTCATTTCCTGGGGCTCTTAATTACAAAACGCTGGACCCATTGAGAGACGCACATAGAATTCAATTAAGCAGGAGTTCTTAGCTACATTTGTTTCCTCACATTATCAGACTTGAAAGCCATTACCTTTAAAAAGAATTGTAATTTATAATGACTAAAATACCCTTTTCTGCAGGAGATGAAAGAAGGGTACCCAGAAGATACGAAGATGGTCAAGCGGCAGGTAAGAAGATGTCCCTGTGCTTGGCACAGCAGTAACACTAACCTGGCGTCTTTGAAAACACAGGCGTTGGGTCATGTGTCAGGTCCCTTCATCAGGGAATGCAAGAAAATAGCCATGAAGTACATACTGAAGGACTCCACGGTCTTTCTCTACTCTTCGGAGATTAAAACAATTCTAGATGTGTTGGAGATTTCAGAGTGGGTGGGGAAGTTGGGAGGATTCGCCAGGATTTTTAATGCAGTTTTGTAATAGTAGAGATAAGGGAGTTGTTAAGAAGTAAAACTAAGTTAGATGAAACACCCAGCATAGCTCCTAGGAAATTCCTGTTTTCAGAAGTGTGAGAAATCGAGGCAGTACATTTAACAATCAGTATTGAAACAGTTCAGTTACTGACTTCTGCCAGCAATATAGGCAGTGCTTTCTGCTTCTGTCTGTTGGTGGTAGAGGAATGAATGGGTGGTGCTTTTGTAGAGCAAGTAGATAATGCTGCTGTGCAATTCCAGTCATCAGTCCCAAAGGAGAAAGTTGTTTAAGGTTTTTTACGGTGTCTAATTTCTGTTTCTAGGAAATAACTTGGATACACGATTAGAAAACAAAAACGGTAATGCAACACAGTACCTGCAGATTTGTGATAGCATTAGCACTAATAGAGTGCTCAAACAAAAAACCAAGAAAAGGAGGAGAGGAGAGGCCAGGCAATGGCAAACAGGTAAACACTGTATGGTTACGCGTCTTGTCACCGAGTGGCACTTGCGCCTCTACTGGGCCTGCTGATTTTCTTTAGGCTGATGCAGAATTAAAAGCTCTAAAGGATGATTTGCATATTTCCTGTGTCCTTCCCCCCCTCCAATTCTGTGCATAGCAAATGTAATAATTTCTGCTATTCGGAGTCAGCACACTTAGGGCTGCTGCAGTTTGTTTGAATTTTGCAAGCTCTTAGAAAGCCGCTGTGGGTTTCTTCACCGCCCGTTACAGTGTTACTGATCTATCTGAGCAGTTCCTAAAGCAGAACTACCTAAACTATAGGTGCTGTGGATTGGTGGTTTATTTAAACTACCGAACCATTCTCTGTCTGCTGCAAGTGTAAGTGCATGAATCTGAACAGCAGTTGGCTGATTTAAAACTGCTTAATCGGTAAACTTGTTTCCTTCATAACGTATTTTTGTTTGTTTAAAAACAGCTGTTATAATAGGTCCTGATGGACAGCCCCTAACAGTTTACCCTTGTCATATTTGTGGGAAAAAATTTAAATCCAGAGGATTCTTGAAAAGGCACATGAAGAATCATCCCGATCACATGATCAAGAAGAAGTACCAGTGTACAGACTGTGACTTTACAACCAACAAAAAAGTAAGTTTCCACAATCATCTGGAAAGCCATAAACTTATAAATAAAGTTGATAAAACCCATGAGTTTACAGAATACACGAGAAGATACAGAGAAGCAAGCCCCTTGAGCTCTAATAAACTCATACTGAGGGACAAAGAGCCTAAACTGCACAAGTGCAAATATTGTGACTATGAAACTGCAGAGCAGGGACTACTCAACAGACATCTGCTTGCAGTTCACAGTAAGAACTTCCCTCACGTGTGTGTGGAGTGTGGGAAAGGATTCCGTCACCCATCAGAGCTGAAAAAGCATATGAGGACCCACACTGGGGAAAAGCCATACCAGTGTCAGCACTGTGTCTTCAGGTGTGCTGATCAGTCCAACCTGAAAACCCACATCAAAACCAAACACGGGACTGATCTGCCCTTTAAATGCGAGCACTGTCCCCAGGCATTCACAGACGAGAAAGAACTGCAGCAGCACACAGAGTTATTCCAAGGGCATAAGACTCACCAGTGTCCACATTGTGACCATAAGAGCACCAATTCAAGTGACCTGAAGCGACACATTATTTCAGTGCACACAAAGGATTTCCCCCACAAGTGCGAGGTCTGTGAGAAAGGCTTCCACCGCCCCTCCGAGCTCAAAAAGCATAGCGAAACCCACAAAGGTAAAAAAGTCCATCAGTGTAGGCACTGTGACTTCAAAACCTCAGATCCTTTTGTACTTAGCGGGCATATCCTCTCGGTTCACACCAAGGACCTGCCTTTTAAATGCAAAAGATGTAAAAGAGGATTTAGGCAGCAAACTGAACTGAAGAAGCACATGAAGACCCACAGCGGAAGGAAGGTCTATCAGTGCCAGTATTGTGAGTACAGCACCACGGATGCCTCGGGCTTCAAGCGGCACGTCATATCCATACACACTAAAGACTACCCACATAGGTGTGAGTATTGCAAAAAGGGATTCCGTAGGCCATCTGAAAAAAATCAGCATATAATGAGGCACCACAAAGAGGCCATCATGTAAAATATCATCTCCAGAAGGAAGCAATTTAGAAACTCTGATATGCTAATTGGGGAAAAAAAAAAAAAAAAAAAAAAGAAAATCTCATGAACTGTTTCTCCTGGTTTCAAAGCTTGATATTAAATCATAACTTTACATTCTTTGTATTAAAAGTCTTAAAAGTATTAGGGTTGACAGGGGATCTCATAGCCCTATGATTGTTGCTTATCAGAACCTGAAGAGCACTATGGAATGCAGAAGGATGGATGAATGTCTTAAAATTTGCAGAAAGATGGATGAATGTCTTCAGAGTAATAGTGTTACACATTGTTAAGCTAGAGAAGACAAAGCGAGGTGATTGTGTTACCGTCGTGTCAGTAACAGCACTTGTCTCCAATGGGAAAACAGTTCAGCTACGTGGTGGGGTGATTTACAACCAAGTCTAACTTGTGCAGTTCGAGAGGGGAGTGTTAGTCAGTCACTTGATCATAGCGGTTTTAAATCGTGTCTGGAATTTAAATTCCAGAACTGGTCAAATTTGGAAGGGGAGGGGGGAGGGTTTGTCTTTTTTTTTTTTCATTTTGTTCTTTTTTTGTTTTGTTTTCTAAAGCATTTCATTGGGAAACGTTTTTGTTTCCTTTTATTAGTTTAGGTCCAACAAGTACTTTTGTAATGGTTTTCAAAGCTGCTAACCTATTCTATTGCAGGATATGATGTTTGAGATAGAGCATTATGTTATGATCTCAAAGGTGGTGTTCTGGTGCTAGAGTTAAAGATGTCTATGTATATAATTTCCCTTTTTTACCTGAAACTGCAGTTGAATGTTGTTCAGTATGGCACATATACCGAAATTAACTTTTGAATTTGACTTTTTTTTTTTCTTTTTTTAAGGATAAAATGGATGCAGCTCAAAGTGTTGGGGCTCAACACTGATCTTTTTTCTCACTACTTTAAAATCTTCTCTAAAAAAGAATACGAAAAACAAAGCTGAAAAGCGTTAGGGGTTTTTAATTCAAATGCAAAGTACTTAGGAGTTCTTTAGGGCGGTGTTCTTAACAGGTATGGCTGTTATTGTCCTACTTCCTAATAGGAAATTTTCAATATAGACATAAAATTGCACCTTTTAATCAATTCTTTAATGGAAAAAAAAAAATAATGTATACCATACTTATAACTGTGCATTTTCAATCTGTAAAGAAAGTATATATGCAGTATTTAACCAGAGAAATACGCTGCCACTAGAGTTTGGAGGTGGATCTTCAGTTTCCAGTGTATCCATTGCAAATATGCATCCCTTGAAACAATGCTTTGTGTTAGCATGCTGCAAATCAAATGGCGCTTAATATAACAAGCTGGTCTAGGGCTATTTAATGAAAAACCTGTTCATAAATGTTATGCATATAATGTGTATTTTTTACGTTTTTTAGTTGCTTCATGTTTGCACACAGCTGTTCACATGATAAATTGTACCTTCATGCTATATTGTGGCTTTGTGTTTCAGATAATGTTCATATTTTGGTTTTCTTTGGGGTTTTTTGTTTTGGTTTCTTTTTTTCTTTTTTTTTCTTTTTTTTTATTTTTGCACCAGATGAGAATCAGTTCCTTGAGAATATTTTTTTTTTTTAATATTTCTAAACTTCAGAAAGTTGAATTTGGGAAATCTCTTAGGAAAAAATACGTGGTTTATGTGGCTGTAAAAAATGATGTACACGCTGTAAAATAAGATTGTCACTGTTATGTGGGATTATTATTTCTAAATGTGTTACTCATCGTAACGGGCATACAATAAAACGCATCTCTTGCACTCCAAAGTTCTTGGAGTTTGCTTTTCATTTGTGGTGTTTAGGAAAGACTCAGTCCTGTGTAAATCTGCCTAATCTGATTAGTCACTAATGAATGTGTAATAACAGCTCGAGTTAACAGGTTATTTGCTCTGTATTTGTCAGACTGGGGGTGGGGGGTAGGGGGAAATGTTGAGGTTGTGTTTGACTAACACTTTCAAGTTGCAGGTAGTGTATTTATGCTGGCTTCTGAAATAACTGAAATGTGACACTCCAGTTCCTTTGACATTTTTTCCTTCAAGTAAGGATAGCATAAAACTTATCATATATCTGGGGAAAAGCCAGGTAAGTTTTGTCTTTTTATTCATGTAACAAGAACAGCTTGCAAAATGAATACTAGAAGCTTTGCTATCTTGATTCCCCCTCTCTTTTTAGAATACTGGAATTGTGACATCAGTAATAGATTAAAAACCTCAAGAAGAGTTCACTAATAAATGAACTCTTCAGCAAGGATTTCCAACAGGCTTTGTACTAAAAAACAGCAATGATGTAGACCTATTATTAATATATTTTAAAAATTTGTTTATTTGATAGGCACAANAAAAAAAAAAAAAAAAAAAAAAAAGTTTGACTGTTCTAATGCTTTACTCCTGAACATTGTATTGAACACACAGACTGAAAGAGTTTCTTCATAGCAGACTGAAGATGCTGCTGCTGACTCTGACAAAGCACAGGTCCATGCTGGTTCACGTTGCCACCTTGCAGATGCACAGAATGATGAGGTACTCCAATATTGTAAATGTTTTCTATGGCCAGCTCGGTAAAATGCCTTAACCCCACCTTGCTAAGAGCCTGTCACAGATCATGGGGCACAGAACAGGACATGGGAGTTAGAAATGACAAACTCAGATTTCTGGAGAGCAGTGTGAAATCAGCACATGTCTTCAGGTGTTGCATTGCACTCCTGGTTTGACAGTTTTACTGTTCACATGTGGTCTTTACTGGTGAGCTTAGTAAAGTTTACATTTTACAGTGTGTGGTTGGGGTAACAGTGGTGTTTCTTCAGGGGGTGCAGTGAAAGGCTTTGATCCTTATGTATCTGATAGTTTGAAATTACCTATCTGGGTTAATTTTGATACAGCATTGTCTAGTGTAAGGTGGTTGTTTACTGTAAGGTTGTTTAGAGTCAGTGAGTGGTTGTCTGCTGTTCTCTGAACATCACTTTTGTTACCTACATTTTCTATTGTATCTGGTTTTTTTCTTGCCCTAAAACTGCTTACCATAATGGGCACAAAAGGCTTTTGAACATATTTAATGATAGCAGAAAACTATATGCTGGATGCTGCTTAAAAGGCTGATTTGTTTACAGCTTCATCATTATATTACAGAATTATTAAGCTCTGTAACTTTGTATTACAGAAATTGGTGTTGAGCTTTAAGTCTGCTAGCCCACCTAATGGGATTTGGTTTTTAATTAGGAGACAATGTCATACCTTTGGAGCATTAAAATCTGTAAGGAAAGTTTTTCAAGATGCAAGAGGAGAGCAGTGGTTGGAAAACCCACAACTGCAATGGTTTATTACCAGCTGTGGTGCAAATGTGGGCAAGTGTGTAGGACTTGAAGCAGGTGGAGACTGGTGCAGTCTGCTGTGCGTGAGCCCAGCTTTCTGGGCTGGGTGGAGAAGCCAGGTCACACTTTGTAGGATGGCCACAGGCAGCCTTGTGCAGCGTGAGAGCTCAAGATGAGTTGCCACTAGGCTGGCTTCATTGCCTTAGCACTCTGAGCATTTCTTCACAGTAATTGTTTGTCTCATCTCTTGGCAGCATATGGACAGTGAAATGCAGCTAAGGACTGGAAACAAGGCCTGGCAGGAGAGGAGGGGCCTTGAGACAACCCACACGGTGGTAAGGTTAATGGTTTACTGCCCATCTAGTGGTAAATGTCTAACAGGATAAAAAACGTTTGTCAGATTTTCTGCTTGAGCGGTGGTGTTAACACTGAGCAGCTTAAGATACTGCTGGGAGTATGTGTGCTGCTAGTCAGCCCTTTGCTAGTTCTGTCCAGAGCTGCTCAGAACAAGAAAGGGCCTGGGCAGTGTGGTAGAGGTGTGACAGTGGAGCTGTGGAGGAAAGGATGTACCATGTTGTAACTATTGTTACTGTGGAGGTGTCGTGACTTTAAAAAATGCTTCATGGCAAACCACAGTAAAATTTGTCTCTCAGATCCCTGCTCTGCGTAATCTCTGGGTCTGTCCTGCCTGGAATAGGCAGGAAGAGGATGAAGTGCTCTGCAGGCAGGTCCTACCTACTCATTTTCAAAGGAGAGTTGTTCCTCGGTGGTGGTAGGAAACAAGTGAGAGAGAGACTGACACCTGTGAGCTTTGCAAGTACTTTAAGCAGTGTATTGACTGGAAAAAAGTTGTTGGTATTATCATTTATTCCTTCTCCCAGCGCTCAGAGCAATGTCTCCTGTTGCTGCTGGGAAGGTACAAAAGTTCTGCTCCCTCAGAGGAACACTGAGCAGAAGAGAGTTTGGAGCTGCTCCTCAGATGATGACAAACCTGTCCCTGCAGCCACACTAACTAAAGGGGTCAGCTTTCCTGGCACTGGTGATAGGATGCCAGGACACAGAACTGGGAGCAGGAGTGGTGCCCTGTGCTGTAAGGCTGTTCACTGCCAGCGAGCACACCCCTGGGGATGTTCAGCTGTTTCTGGCTGCCTAAAAGGCAGGAGCAGTTCAAAGTGGTTCATGCCTTGATCGTCAGCTGTTCTTTTCCTTTCTTTAGCTCTCAGATGCTCACAATTAGTGAAACAAAGAGAAGATGCAGCACACCCAAGCAGAGTGCTCTCAAGGGAAAGGTGAGTTACCCTGATGGAGTGTTCAGAGGCTGTGGCAGCTCTCCAGGCTCAGTGCTGGAGGTGTCAGTAACTCTGAACCAGAATGCTGCCTTTTATTTTACAGCTACAGCAGAGAAACTTCCACAATGCATAGCAGTTGTGTAGAAGCCAGCAACAGAAAGCAGAAGGAAATTCTTCCCTGCTCTTCAGAGTAAGAATGAGAACCTCTGCATGCTACCAAATCAGTTCAGGCACTGAGGGCTTATTTAACACTGCTGCAGACAAAGACAGGCTAGCAGGGCACTACAGCTGTTGTACATAGATGCAGGCAGTGCTCCTTGCTTTCCTAATTTCTTCCTGAAAAAATGTAGATGATGTAGTGGCCCTACCTGAAACTGAGGGGAAAAATTACCTAAATCAGACTTTGTAATTAGAGTGGTAACTGCTGTTCACAAAGATGAGAGATAAGGTTAGGGAAATCAGGTTGGGTTCAACAGGAAAGAGGCAATACCTGAGATGCCAGCTAATGCTGTATACTTTTAGAATGAAAAATACTAAATGTCTGTCTAAATAAATCTGGTTTGAAAACAAAACCCAGCTCTAAATGGCCTCTGGCTTTTGGGCAAGTTATGTTATTTTCATTTGTGAGTAGAATGTGTCATTACAACCAGCAGCTCTGTAGCACAGGGAAGTCTTCAAATACCGTAACCAGGCTGAGAGCTGATCCTTGCTCCACAGCAGAGAGGGGACAGCTGTCTTACCTGCAAACCAGGTCATTGACCTAACTGCGGCCTTTGCCATCAAGTGGCCACACCACAGCCCTGCTGTGTTCAGAGCCTGCCTGTTTCCACCCTTCAGGGGCATTCACTGCTGCCTGCTGCTATTGCCTGCTCTTGGTTAGTGTTTCTGGGTGGAGTGGTTTCTAACCACACTGCACAGCCCTTTCAGAGGCTGAAATGAGTGCACAGTAGCTCTGTCCATCAATAACTCATGCTCTTCCTGTTGCTAGATTCTTCTGAGCTGCCTGTGTAGTGCTCTCCGCTAGTCAAGCCCAGCTATGATCTTGGCAAAGCCTGCAGTAAGTCAGCAATTTACTTTGTGGCTCCTTCACTCAGGTTAACTCCACAGCTATGCAGAGCTACCACTGTGGTGGCATTAAACATGGAGTGGTTTTTCCTCCTTTATCATTAAGGTCACTGAAGGGGAAGAGTCATTAGTGGGTGGAACACACTGACACCATTCTGTGTCACAAGGAGTATGTGACACAGAAAGGTGTAGACTGTTCTAGAATCGAGTAATTGCTGATTGCAGAGGGGAGGCCTCTCCTCATTCAAAGATACTTAACTAATTAAAACCTCTCTCTAAATTTAGGCTCCCATGATTGCTGTTTGAGGGTGCAAACCACCTAAACCCAGCCCCTCCAGCCTGTCCCTCAGAGAGGTTTCCAGTACAGACAGACATGATTCAGAAGTTACACTTTGATTTATTGTAAGGTAGTTCCACTTAGCTCCAGCATTCTTTCACCGTGGAACATTCTGGTACATGTTACTTGTCAATAGAAAGCTACATCTGCAGAAAGAGCAAAGCAAGAGCCCCACGATGAAGAGCTAGCACCTTTGATTGCATAGTTTAAAGTTTCCCCTATGATTCTCTGCACAGCGTTGCTTAGACAACTGCTTACCGGCAACTCCTTCTAAGAGATTTCTGTGATCCTGCGAGGAGCAGAAAAGCCCTCAGTGGAGGGCTGGTCTGATAATGAGTCTGTGAGCTACTTCCATACTGTTTCAATACAAAAGTGCACCAAGGTCTTGACATTTTCAAGCCCAGCAAATACTTACAGCTGGTTTGGGCCCTCACAGAGGTTCAGCTGAGGTCCATCACCTCTGAGGGCAGGGATGTTCTCTGGAACCAGCAGCTGCCCCAGCGCAGCGCTGAGCTGCTATGGGCCACGGCAGTAGCTGCAGTTGTTGTACAGCGAAGTACATTCAGGATTTTTCCCTGTGTGTTTTAGCTTCCCAGCCACAAACAGATGTAAGCAGGTTTTAGTGAGGCACTCCTAAGGTTCTCCCTGATGGCAGGGTCTGGGTTTGCTCCACTTTCACTAGGCAGCAGTAAATAACCTCAGATAGCAATCCAAAACAAGTAGCCCTTCGATATCAGGGCACTCATATCTGTACCCTTCTTACAGTGAGTGGAGGCACAGGAGAGTATAGCAAATAGTTCAGAATGAAGGTCTCACATGGCTTCCTTTTGTCTCTTAGATTGTTTCAGAACGGCTGAAGAACAGAAGTTAGGCATGTGAAGAAGTGCAGTCCACAAAGACAGGGCCTGCTGCTGTCACCTGAGCAGAGTGTGAACAAGTACACTTTACACCGCTGTCAGCGGCAGAGCAGGACACGGGTAACAGTTCTTCATGGTGAGGAGAACTCATGATGAGTTCCTCATGAGAACACCATCATGTGTTCTCCATCTTCATGCTTCTTTGTCATGTTCTCCAGACTTCTCACTATCAGACTGAATCATTTTTGGATGCGGAATAGCAGAAAGTAAAGCATTTTAAATTGTTGTTAACTCCTTTGAGCAGCTGCTGGCTTAGAGTTTTCTTTCACTCCTGGAAGAACCAAGTGGCTTGTTACAAGGAAACACACATTCCAGTCCAATAAACCAATCCTCCATAAAACCTGTCTTCTATGGTACTGGGCTCCTGAAATGCACAGCACACAACTCCTTTCCATTTTTTTATAATGGGAAGTGTGAGTAGCAGTCCCAGGGCAGGGAGGGGGCTTTGACTTTATTGGTGTCATTTCTTTATTAATGTTAAATTCCTTGCCAGTTAGCCCCCGAGGTTACTTGAGGTCAAAGTCAGAATTATAGAATTGTTTCCTTTGGACTCGACGAGCTTAGTCTTCTCCAAACCTCAGCCTAACATAATCATGGCCACTAAACCTCAAGGGTTAGAGGAGGTCACAGTTGGGGTTACTTGAGGACAAAGGCCCTCGTGACCTGGTTGGGGTTACTTAAGGTCAGAATACACCAGAGTGAGTTTCAGTGCTCAGCAGCAACACTGCTGTTTCCCACTGACTTCTACCTTTTCATTTCTTAGCCTCACTGCAGAACACTCCAGATGCTTTACCCTTGTCTGCTCAGGCTGCTCTTACAACCATCACATTCTTGGTAATGTCCGTTCAGAGCTGCTGTATTTGTGCGACTCTGCCATGCCCTGGCTGTGCACAGCCCCAGCAGGTTCCACTGCTCAGCACACGTGGCTGTGGACTGGTCACGCTGATCTTTCTCAGGCCTTCCCCTTGCACTCAGCCTTGGCAGCTTTGCCGTGTGCCCTCTAACAGAAGCAGCTTCTCCAAGCCTCTTCCTTCTGTTTCTACTCTGAATTGCTCCTAAGCCATCACCACTCTTCCGGGGCTCCTGGGTTCGTTGTGTCAGGGATGTGGTGCTTACTATGTTCTAGAATAGGCTGCAGTCACACTGGTGACTCAGAGGAACGCTGCCCACCCACAACACGCCCTCACCTCAGCACAAAGCGGATAAAGGTCTGCCTAACTCTCCCAGTCCTGAGGTGCCCCGAGACTGCCCTGTGCCTGCGGGCAGCCTCTGCTGTCAAAGCAAGGCCACTTCTTTAGTGCAAAGCAGTTGCTAGTGGGGGAGCACAACAAAAGGTTCCTTCATGTCTACCCCACCCCACAATTAACTGCTTTCCTGCAACAGACAGTTCAGGTCCTTGACTTTAATCACTTAGGTGTTGGCAGCCAAGTTCAACTAAACCTGGGGCTCCCTCTCAGATGTCAGCTCTGAGCTGCCACTGAAGCTTTCTTTGAAGTCCTACTGAGTATGTGAGAATTGGCAGAGACTGAAGAGTCAGTCTCTGGCTGAACTCACGTGTTTCCAGATCTCTCCAGTCCTCTCAATTACAATAGTTTGCGATTTGTTGACTGGCGATGTCACCTTGTAGTCATCAGACAGGAGACCCAGGATTGGATACTGATTCCTGTACCTGTAAGAAGGAGCGTTGCAAACCTGTCAGCTGAGATCTGATCCTCTCACCAGAGCCCTTCCAGCCATTCATACCCAAAGACTTCCACTAGTGACTAAGTAGCTAATGCAGACATTTAGATGGCACTTGAATGTGCTTGGCCACCCACCTAATCCTTGTTACAGTGCTGAACACCAAACCCTCCCCAGCCAGGAGAACCTCTCTGCACGTTTCCCCTTGAATGGGCAGGATCAAGACCATCTGCAGGAAGCCTGCAGATGGCTAACAGAGGCTACCCAACACCAGTGGGAGGTTAAGGTGAATAACCACATTACTTCTTGGTGATGATGGCTGTCACCCCAGGGGACTGATTGCCTGATAATTTCTCCTGCTTCAAGCGGAAGAGATCCTGAGAAAACCAAAGAAAGCATTCAGGTGAAATAACTTCGTGCACTAAGTCACAACAAAGGATACACAGAATTCAAAGAGCAGTCCAGAACCTGTCCTCACAAAAGACTGGCAGAGGAAAGTCTTAACCCCGGCTCCCTAAACCCAGGAGAGTGCAAATGACTTCCTGGTAAGTTTCCAGCTGCACTAGAAGTGGAGGCTCCAACAGAAAACCTTAGGTGAGAAATAATTGCTTTGCTTTACCTCTTGCTGCTGTTTGATACAAGCATCCTTCTCCTCCAGCATGGAGGTCAGTTCGTGCAACCGTATTTGCAAGTCACTGTTACTCCCCTCTCTCCTTGAGATATCCTGCTGGAATTGGCATAACTGGTTCTGGAGAAGAGGTGGTAAGGAGTGGTTAGGTGCCTGGTGCTGCTTGTGGGCCATTTTCCAATACGTATCCAAGACTCTGGATAGCTTTTTTTTGCATTCAAATCATGAGCAGTGAGACCCCCACGATTTTCAAATCCCAGTGTTGAGCTGCACAGTGAATTCATAAAGTGCCAACTGCACTGAATGCTCCCCAGCATCACCTTAGTATCTCACAGCTCCATAAAGCTGATCCAGCACTAATAAAGCTGGGCTGGCCTTCAGGGACATTCCCTACACACAGTAGTTGGGATTTATTCTTCTTTTCTCTTGGGCTTCTTTCTTTAGCAGGATACACAAAATCTCTCCAGGAAAGACTGCTGGTCTGATTAATCCCCAACTTCTACCTCTAACAAATTCATAGAAAGCATGGCTCAGGTTGAGAAGGGACCTCAGAGACCATATGCTCCAGCCTCCCCACCATGGGCTGGGACACCTCTGAGCCAGACTCTGCTGTGCAAGGCCTCATCCAACCTGGCCTTGAACATCCCCAGGGAGGAGGCAGCCACAGCCTCCCTGGGCAGCCTGTTCCAGGTCTCACCACCCTCCAGAAGAACTTCTTCCTAAACTCCAGTCTCTCTGCTCTCCCTCAGCTTCGAACCATTGCCCCTTGTCCTGTCTCTTAGACACCCTTATGAAAAGTCCCTCTGCAGCCTTCCTGTAGGATCCCTTCAGGTATTGGAATTGGATTTGTTGCTTTTTTTTTAACCACTGCTGTAAGGGTTTCTGAGCAGTCTATAGTGTCTGTGCATTAAGGAAGTGCAGAGCCAAAAAGCATCCACAGAATACCTACAGCAGCTCTTCACTCGGCAGCTGTTTGCCTGCAGTCGGCAGGGCAGGAGCACCCCCCAGAGGCAAAGGACTCACCCTGAGATTGCGGATCTCGCGGTCCTTGTCCTCCCTCAGGTTGTTGATCATCTCCACGTAGCGGCTGGAGAGCTCATCCGTGCTGGTCTGCAGAGTTGGGCTGGAGCAGGCCTGCAGGAGATCGCCAGAGTAGCTTTTAAAAAGTGGATTTTTTGATTCGTTCTCATTTGTTCCTGCAGCTGTGCCTGAGTCACAGCCACTGCCCCCAGCACAAGGCAGGCTGTTACCTGCAGCCGGAGGCTCTGCAGCTCCTGCTCCAGGGCTCGCTTGCTGTACTCCAGCTCCTTCAGCTGGCACTCCTTGTCCCCCTCGCTCAGCCGCAGCGCCAGCAGCTGCTCCTCCAGAGAGCAGCACTTGGCAGTGCTGTCTCTGAGCCCTTGCTGGGAAGCACACAGAGGGAATGAATGCAGTGACAGAGCCACCCACACGCCCCAGTGTGCAGCAGGCTTCAGCACACGGCTGGCTCCGGGCTGCTGATTTACCTGCTGCTGGCGGTTGCTCTCTCGCAGGGAAGCCAGCATGGTTTCATACTCTTTCACCTGAGAATCTTTAAAAGCCAAATCCTTCTTAAGCAAGACATTGTCAGTTTCTAACTTCTGTAAGACAAAAGGGCAATGCTTCAGTGATCTTTTCCCACGTTTAGAGTGCAGCCTACTGAATAACCTGTGTGGGATGCTTTGGGAGTGAGGAAATGCCCTTTTCGTTCACGCTCTGGGCTGAGAAGTGCACAGCACACAGCAGCCCTTCAGTTGGCTTTGTGTGGTGTGGTCAGCACTGGGATCTCAGACACTGCTTTCAGTCTTTCCCAAGAAGAATTACTTGTAGTTACTTAGCAAACCAACAACTTCCTGCAAAGCTTGGAGCACCTGACTGCAGAGACTCTGTTCTGTGATGGTTCTCCTGTGCTGATGATGGTTCAAACTCCCCTCCCCTCCATGAGCTTTTGCACAGTGCTGTGAAGGTTGCAGAAGTCCTCCGTAGTTGGGCTGATGTAGGAAATGTTTCTGTTTCCTTGACAGCTGCTCTCTGACTGTATCACATCTGCAGACCTCCAGCTTCCAAACTGGGACACCTAGATCCTGGAGAACCACTGGAGCTGCTGAAGGCACCCACTGACAGCAGCCTTCCTGTGACAGTGCTAGTCCCTGATGGAAGTTAGGAGCACAGTTCAGCTACAGCCATGTAGCTGATTTATGCATTGTAGCCACCAATTCAGAGCTTTAAATCCAGTCTCACTTAGCAGAGTCTTCTCTCTTGAAAGCATTTGGGGATTTGGGGCTTCAACAAATTGAGCATCTGAAACCTAACCGCTAGAACAGAATCTGACCTCATCTGCACGGGTCTGGCAGGTCCATCAATGAGCAAACCAAACCAGGCACTTCCATGAGAGCAGCTGGAAGCCTCCACCACTTCAATTTCATCCTAACAAGCTTCCCACTGACAGGTAAATCCAGAGGGCTGAGGCCAGGGGACCTGGCAATGGTGGCTTACCCCCAGGTCATCCTGCAGATGGCAGAGCTCCTCACGTAAATTCTTGAAGGTGGAAAGTACAAGCCTCAAGGATTTATCTGATGTCACTCTCATCTAGGAGGGGAAGAGATAATAATGTGTTCTCCTGCTGAATAAGTAAGCTTTGTTTACAAGGCAGAGCTGAAAATAACTTGTGCCCTTAGCACTGTTGCTGCCAGGGCACTCACTGAAGCATGCAGAGGTCTGACAAAGCAACACCCTCCTGCACTTTGTTCTGCAGATGGCATCGCTCTGCAGGTACTGCCTGGGAACACAGGGTACCATGTTGGAAAGGGAAGGAACAAGGGGGTGAAGAGCTGTGTCTGAACACCAGCAAAGGGGGAAATAAAGGTGCTGGTGTTACACAGTCAGGTTTTTGAGTGTTCAGAGCATCCTGACTTACACCCATTGAAAAAAAAACCTACCTTACCTGAGAAGCCAGAAGCATCACCTCTGAGATTTGACAAAGCACACTTGCAGCCCCGGGGCAGGGGAATTTCCTTACAATTAAAAACATTTAAATACAAAAGCACCATACTACCAACTTCTCCCTTTGAAAGGAAAAGGCTCCCATAGATGAAGGGAGCCAGCTGGATGAAAAGGCAAGGCCTCTGCACAACAGCCTAGCCTTGCTCTCTTCAACACCTCTGCACTGATTCATGTCAAACTGCTGCAGTTCCTCACACTCTTCCAATGTTTGAAAGAAAAAAAAAAAATAGATTCTTAAAGAACCCACAAAGTACTTCCTCAAGTCTTGACTCCTCTGGAAGGGCTGAATATTGTGTGCAGAGGATGGGGGCTGTACCGTCTGGGCAAAGGTGAGATCTTCCTTTCTTCTCCTCCTCCTCCTCCTCCTCCTCTCATACCTTCCCTTAGCTTTACCTGTCAAGCACTGGGGTGGAGGAAAGCTGGCAGATCTCCATCCACCTGGTGATGAACCTTTTCCTATTTTTCATTCATCCCCACTGCTGCCATTATGTGACTGAGGCTTCAAAAAAAGCCAAACATTCCTTGTGGAACTCACCTCTTTGTTTATTAAAGAGGAGTTTCAGTTCTGACCTACAGTCAGATGGTTTTACTGTGAACTAGCTTTAAACAGATTGAAAGAAGGTATGAAGGGGAAAGGCTTGAATTTAGATACAGAAATACAATACTCAGCCACTGCTTCCTGCTGAAGGCTGCTGAATTCCAGAGATGTCACACACTTCTGCTGGGACATTCTCCATGTTCTTAGCCTTTGGGTGTATCCAGTAGAGTCTTTGAGCAGTTTGACAGCTGGCTCAAACATTCCACAGATAACTCAGAGAGGCCCCAGGGGTCTGCAGCCCCACTGCACACTGTCTGCCTGCAACCTAATCTGGTTTCTCAAAGGCATTTTAGCTGCTTTGGTCTAAGCATAGGTGTGAGAATGTAAACTTTGAGTGAGCTGGACTCAAAAGCAAACAAGGAAGAGGGGTTTCAGCTCCTTCACACACAGGTGAGCTGAACCAGCTGCCTGAGGTGGTGCTCACGTCAGTGTCCATTGTGAAACAGGCAGAATAATCCAAGTCGGAAGGGACCTGGGAGGTGCCCTTGTGCTACCCTTCTGCTCCAAGCAGGCTCAGGTGTTAAATCAGAGCAGGTTGCTCATTCATAACTTGATTCAAACTTAATTTTTATCAGGAAGTGATTCTACGCTGTAGCTCCCAGGTAGGATCATCTTCCCCCTAATTCAGGGGAGACCAGATCCAGACACACCTGCTGAGCAGTGCAGGTTGTCTGGGCTCCTGCCCTGACACACCACACATCAGATGGTTCTGGAGTGGCCACAGGGATCCATGCTACAGCACTGGTTTTAGTGTTTCAAAGGCAAGGGCCAGTTCCAATCAGCCACTTCAGCCACACTACAAAGTGTGCTGCAAAGAGCAAAATCAACAACCCTTACCAGCACCTGGCAGTGCTGTCTGTCTGCTGACAGCCAGGCCGTGGGGCTGGGGATGGAAAAGGCAGGGTGAGGTGCTTGGGCAGCTGAAGAATGAGATCAGACAAAAAGGGAACTGGAACAGAAATGGTTAAGTTTTGTAACCTCACAACTTCAGCTGTGTATGCTTGTAGCTGGCAACTGCTACCCCAATTCAGTGCTCAGCAAACCACCTCCTGTTTGCTTTCACACAAAGCATTAACATGCAACACCAATACAAAGGTTACAGGTTGCAGCTGGGCCAAAGCCAAGCTGCTTTCCAAGTGAGACCACAAGAAAGCACCAGCAAAGCTGTGTACAGTACACAAGCAGTGCCACACTGTGACTGGGAGCCACCTGTGTGATTCCAAACCCTTAAGGCTAGACAAACTGGAATAGAGCAGAGAGCCAAGCACGTTGCATGCAACATCCCCAGTGAGGCAGCTGCCACTGCTGGATGTTCCTAGAGGCTTACACATCCCTTCCCCCACCATGGTACCTGCAGGAGATAGCGAATCTGCTGCTTTGTGGCCTCAGACAGTCCTTTAGGAATTAATTCTTCAATATCTTCAGTCTAGGCAGAGGGAGGGAAGGGGAGACATCTTGATGAAGAATTTTGCCTGGCAGATCATAAACGTGCTTTCTTCATTAATTACACAGCTCTACTATGCAAAACGCCTTTAGTACAAGGCAAATAAGAGTGAAAACAGATCAAAGTATCCAGAAAACTTCCAGTCTGCTGTGTGGGGCACAGACAGAGATGAACCCATAGATGAAACATGCATTCAAATTCCTGAGTAACCTCTGCTGTAAAGGCAGCATTCAAACAAGTCCTCTCCAGAAAACAGCTCGCAGCAGTCTCTGATAGGTAGGAGCACATCTCCTGTTCCTAAAGGAGGAGCAGCTGTCACAGGAGGTCCTGGCAATGATAAAGTGGCACTGCCTCAGGTGATTTCACCCTGGACAAACACTCCTGCCCTAGCACAATGCCCCTGAAAACAAGAGGTGCTGAGGCTTCTGCCCTGGCCTCATGCACAGAAGAGCTGCCTACAGAGGCTGCTGTGCTCTGTGACAGGCACTGCTCGGCACTGTGCTGCTGACAGGAGCTTCGCTGGCCAGAGGAACACAAAGTGGAAGCAGGGGGAGCTGTGCAAGCTTGCTTGCAGTGCAGCCCTTACGGGCACAACAGGAAAGACTCCCATGCTGGAATAACGCAAATGAGTCAACTTGCCTTTCACTAGGATCCCCTTTGCAAATCCAGGCCTAGCAGCAAGCTTCAGGCTCTTAATGTTATTAACAAGCAGGGATCATTAACTAACAAAGCATCCCTCATTTCAACTGGCTTGGCTTAATTTGCTGGAAGATCCACACCATTGCTGTTAACACTGCATGCCAGACTGCAGCTCACCAAGAGCACTCCTGGTGCTTACCTGGCACTGGTGCTTACCTGGCATGTGAGTTCAATCTCCTGGTTCCTGCAAAACAGCCAAAACCCAAAGGGAACAGTTAGCAACAACTGCTTGAGAACTTTCTTGATGAAAGAATCCATGCCCACATTCACAGCCACATTGCAAGTGTATTTGCTTGCCCTGTGCGTACATAGGTGTGGGATTATGGAACCCCTGGTGTGTGTGTGCCAGACAACAGACAAAGCATCAAGCTCTATAAACATTTACTGGACTCAAAGGACTCCTCTGTACTCAGTAACTCAAAGTGTAGATGAGTGTGGAGAACACAAAGTCAGTTCTAGTTAGGCAAGTTAAAAAAACAACTTGCAAACAAGTTGTGAACTGTGCAATGCCAGGATCTTTGCCATGCAGAACTGTGGAATCCCAGCATGGTGGGGGATTGGAAGGTACTTCTGGGGATCATCCAGGCCATCCCCTTGCTAAAGCAGAGGCACCCAGAGTAGCCCAGGATTACAATGTCCAGGCAGGTTTGGAATCTCTCTGGAGAAGGAGGCTCCACAACATCTTTGGGCAGACTGTTCCAGGGCTCCATCACCCTCACACCAAACAATTTTTTTCCTCATATTTAGATGGAACCTCCTGGGTTCCACCTTGTGCTCATTTCCCCTTGTCTTGTTGCTGGGCACCACTGAGAGGAGTCTAACCCCATCCTCTCGACACCCACCTTTGAGATAGTGATAAGCATTGAGAAGTTCTCCTCTCAGACTGCTGTTCTCCAGACTAAAAAAAACCCAGGTCCACCTCACCAGAAATGCTCCAATACCCACAGCATGGCTGTAGCCTCTGTTGGACTCTCTCTGGGAGCTTCCTCTCAAGCTCAGGAACCCAGAACCTGAACCAGTGCTCCAGATATAGCCTCACTAGGACAGAGTAGAGCAGGGGGAACCTCCCTTGCTGACCACACTCTTCTTAATGCATGCCAGGCACCATTGGCCTTCCTGGCCTCAAGCACATACTGCTCACAGTCAGCTTGTCCACCAGGACTCCAGGTCCTTCTCACAGAAGAGACACACCAAATGCAGTGTCAATACCTTCCTCCTATCTTCTCCACGTGCTGCAGTAAGCAGCTGTACAGGTCGTTGTTCTTGCGGTTCAGCTCCGCCAGGAGCTCACCGAAGTAGCGGCAGTCCAGCTGGTCCTTGTTTTCCTGAGGGCAATTCACCTGCCAGGAGACAGGCAAGACCAGAACTGAGTTCCCTTCTTGGGGCTGAAAGCTCAACACAAGAATGCTACAAGCAGGATGGATGTGGTTATGTTTCCTCTCACTGATCTGTGATTTATTTACGCCATTGTCTTCCTTGCTCCAGAGCCTTGCAGGTCTCCTGCTTTCCGGTGGACTAGGCTGAGATAAATACTTCCTTTACAGCAAGAAATAGGAAAGGTAGCATCTTCTGCAGCCATGTCACCAGCACCATGCTGCTGCAGCACGCACTGCCAGTGAGCACATCTCGTGAAGAGATAATCCTCCAGAGCTGCAGTGCACTAAAGGCCTGTGGGCAGTAACCAGACCACAGCAGCCAGGTGCCAGATTGTCTACTGCTAAAAGGAGGTTGTGTTGCCACAGCTCAAACACCTCTGTCTCTGAACAACAAAGGACTTCAACAGCAACCCCAACTGACTGTGTGCACCAAGCTGCTGTACAGGAGTGTCTGGCTGTGGAAGATTCCACATAGGTCTGCCACTGATGTGCCCAAATATGTTTTGTCTCCGGTATATTGAATGATGCTCAGGAGGGGCTGCTGTGCTCCCTCTCCACTGAAATAACCCTACCTGTGTGCAGTGAGCCTCTTGCAGCCCTTCCAAACACCAGAATTTGCAGCCTTCTGTAAAATGAAGGGTATGGAAAGCTAGTTCTGTGCTTCCAGTGAACTTCTAACCAAGTTGAAATATATTTGAGGTTCCCATTGATCAATTTAAGCAGAAAGCAACCCTGAATTGCTGCATGTGCAGAGTACTGGCAAAGGCCTTGCACTGCTTAGGCTGTGCTGTGCAGTCTGACAGATGAAGCCTGACTCAAGATGAAACAAAAAACACAACAAACAAGACTTAACACATCCAAAGGACCTCAGAATGATACTCAGTCAGTACACCTAAGCACAGATGTGCAAGAAGAAATAGAATACCCCACCTTGAACGGGTCTGGGGCTTTGTTGGGCTATATTTTTTTCCCTAACAGCATGTGACAGAGTCTGGGACAGTTCTAGACCATGCCTGCAATCACAGCATACAAAGAAGTTACCTGCTGTAGCTGCATAGGCTCTGCTGTTTCACTTACAGTGGGTGTATGGGGCTGAACTCCCTAATCTGAGTCTGAATGAAAACTCTGGAGGTCATGGATAGGTAATTTGATGTCTCTGAAGTGTTGTACTATGCAACCAGAGCCAAAGGGCACTGTCAGCAGACAGCTGCTGCCTCGGGTGCTTACCGCTTCGCAGGTCTGGACTGTTACCCTCCTCACCGTGTTCCCTCCGCAGTCGTCGCTCACGCATACTGGAAACACCTCACTGGGGCTACTGGTCTGTGTCTGCTGGCACTGGTGAGTGACTTGGGACTGCTCAGAGTGCTGGCAGGGCTGGGCAACATAGCAGTGATCGGCTTGCTGGGAGAGCTGGGACTGCTGGGAAAACTGATACTGCTTCTCCTAGGAACAAGAAGAGATCTTTGTAAGCTGCTGGATGGGCCTGGTGAGATGGAAGCTCGGTGGGAACATATAAATGAACGAAATGTGGCTTTGCATGCAAAGGCTGGTGGCAGGTTCAGTTATTTTAATGATCCTAATTAAATTGGTTGTTTACTTCCTAAGTGACCCTCAGTTTGCCTCACACTAATGCTTCAGGGCTGTAATTCGCTAACTCCTCCTGTTGAACGTAAGTGTTTCAGAGCAATAAAAAAGTATTTATGCTACTGACAAAACACCAATTCTAAGATGACATTTCAGACAGCTTTGCCAAACATATTTTTTTTCCAAGAATGAGTAAAAAACAATAATAATTAATATTTTCAATTCATTGTTTGATTCAAATTCTATTGGTTGCTCTGTTGTGGAGCTGCTCCAAGAAGCTGTCAGTCAATAGTGAGAAGAAGACTGGCAGTGCTAGACATACCAGAGCAGGTTTTGCTGTTAGTCTGATGGAATCACTTCTTAGCAAAAGCACAGTAAATGTTCCAACTTCTGCTCTCCTTACACACAGAAATAGTTTAATTTACTTGGAGAATGTATCCTGGACCTCATCCTGGCAATTCTCAGGCTGGTTGTAGTTCCCAGCAAGAGGAAAAAGAACCAACCAAGGAAACTTTACACCTCTGCTACCATCTCAATTTTGTTTTGCAACAGGTAGTACAAAAAGAACAACTTACTTGGAGGGGATTTAACAGCTCATATTTTCTTATGGTCTTCTCATAGATGACATTATTTCCAGGACAGAAATTTCCCCCTCTAAGAAACTGAGATAAAGGCTCCTGTAAAACAGACATTCAGGAATGTTGTCAAACAGCGAGTTCAGAATTCCTGGCATTTGGACTAAAAAGTGATAAGGAACTTTTGCAATTTGCTGACATAGATACTTGGAGCTAGTTCTCTGAGCCATGTACATTTGAGTGTATGGCTGCTTGGAAGCAAAGTGGCTGTGCTCCCATCTGGACAACATTTGAAACACAGCAAAACCAGAATTAGTCTCCGCTTGCAGTGATACTGAAGTACATTAACAGAGACTCAACCACTGAGAGTAGGGAGCCTGGCTGGAGATTCTGGAATACTTTCATTCCCTAATAATTGAATCTCTGCTCATCAGAGGTATGGGCCATGTGACTCCAAAGCATTTAGCATCCCTGGATGAAGGCAGCTGATCACTTCAGTGAATCAGGAGAGTTAAGGACCAGTTACAGGAGCAGGACTCCAGCACCACACAGCTTTCCTACCTGATCAGGATTCTCGATTATAATCCTCCGAATAGTGCCCTGCAAGGAAGAAAGGAAGCAAAGATTCAGTGATCTGTGCACTCTAAAACCTTTTTTGCTCAGAGCTCAGGCTTGCAGGGGTTCCCCAAGTAATCCAGATGTGGCCCTCAGCTATGAGAAGATACTGAGATCCACTGAGTGAAGCCATTCAGGAACGTGTTAAAGCCAGGCCCTTTCCACCCCATACAGCTCAGCAGTTGCACTCTGTTACTCTCATTTTAAGAGTTTGCTTTTTCTCCATCAGCTCCTTGCAAGCCTGAGGCAATTACTCTTCATTTCTTCTAAGTGCCCCCAGAACAGGATACAAATCCAAGGCGAGACACTGCACGAGGCCTCCAAGGATGCTGTGTCCCTGTTGCCCAGAGCCTGTCTTTCACTTGCACTGTTTCCTGTCACTTGTCAAGGCCACCTGCTGCATCTTCAACACTTTTTCTACACCACGGGAACAAAATCTGTATTTTGCATAAACACCAAAATGAAAGGGCAGAGGAACTGCCAACAAGCCACAACAGGTCACTATCTCATGCACCAAGCTGTGGCAATGGTTTCATAGTGGCCACAAAACTCCCTCACTGACACCTATGACAAAAAGATGCCCACGTGGAAAATCTGCCCTTTCTTGATGAAAAATTTAAAAGGTGACTTTAAATTGCAGAAATCTCCCTGCCTTCTGTTCATTTGCACATTGCATTTTTCATGTTTGCTTTTTCCCAGCACTGTCTGCAAGTTGCTGTGGACACTGCCCTCCATTCCATGGACCACCTCTAGTTACAACAAATGGTACACGTTGATCAGAGTCTCCACATCCAGCTCCTTATACAGGCAAGCAAATTCCCACTGAATCTAATCTAAGGACTGGGAAATTCGTTAGCTTACAACACACTCTTTATTCTTTCTCACAGAACAAACTTCCAGCTTTTATAATAAATAGTTTCTTCCCTTAACCTAGTGTTTGGGAAGCTTATCAGGCTGCTGTCCAGGCTTGGAGACACTCTTAACTAGGCAAGAGCAGCTCTGAAGTAGGTCAGATTGCCAGTTGTGAGCTGTTGCATAAGTTTAGGAAGCCTGAAGCAGTTTTCCCCATCTCCCAAGAATGAATCATAACAGCACCAAAAAAGAAAACACAAGTGGAAAAGAAACTGTTCTAGCAGCAATCATGGGGATGAAGAAATCTCAAAACTGTAACTGCCCAGCAAACTCAAAGCTGATGACTTCCCCTCCCACATGCTGTGTACTTCAGGGAGGTCTGTCAAGGCAAGGAGCCCACCAATGCCAGTGGAAGTCCCTGTAGTGGGACACGCTACCAAAGAGAGACAACACAGAGGAGAACGCCCAGCCCAACTCCTGCACCACCTTTGACACCTACAGCATTTGAACTAGGAAGCAAAATACTTTAAGAATGAATGTCCACCGGTCCTTCCTTCAGCCCAGTTCCCCCACAGGCATAGTCCTGACCCCCAGCACCTCCTCTAACCCAGCTGAGGCAGTCCTGAGCCTCGCACCACTGTCTCTGCCGGTCCCGGAGCACTCCAGTGCTACCTCGGGCACCGGAGGGGAGCAGGAATTGCTGCTGGCCAGCGTGACTAGCACTGCATGGCCCATGACAACAGGCTGAGCATTCTGCATGACATTAGAAGTCATCTTTCCAGTTTACTGAGGAATGGGCAAACCTGCTTGAACTACAGCATGGTGCCACAGGGTCCTGGGACGGGTTGGTTGTGAGAGGGGGGCGTGTAACATTACTCTACCTAGGTACCTGTGTGTTCTGGGAGGAGGACCTTCAGAGCTGACAGGAGCAGAGCATTTGAGCTGAAAGATACTTTCATACTATTCAAAGGATGCTCTAATCATATGTGGAATACAGAACCTTATTTTTAAGGTACCCAAACTCCATTTCCAAAGAACTTTGATGCAGATACTTCCCTTGCTCCTTTAGACACAGGGATTTGCCTGCCGTTCCTCCTGTACCAGCCAAGCAGGCTGGACTGGCACAGGCTGGGAGGGAGCCCTGTGACTCTGTGCCAGCCTGACCTCCCCACACACAGCTCCCTGCACAGGGAGATGCCATCTTCAAGGCCTCTGGAGTGATCCTCTTGGCAGCACCAAGATGACCTGTGGCTATTTCCATTTTTCCATCATCCCCATGGGGCTATCCTCCAATTTCCTACAGTCCTTTGGAGATGCAACATTTTGTAACTGGACAAGAATGGGGAGGATGGGATTTGAACAGGGAGAGCCCAGCACTGTTGTGGGTTTTAGTGGCACAACTGTGATTTGCAAAGGCCTGAGCAGTCATTCTGGGTCTATAACGATCGTTCCCAAGAGTATATGCTAACACTTCCATAACGATTTGTCATAGTCTTGGAGATGTTTAAATTAGGTGTTCACACTTTAGAAGCAGCATTTGATAGAGGTGTCCAACGATCCTGCACAAACCTCACACAAAACAATCACTACACTCACTTCTGTTTCCATACCTTCCCCTTAGCTTTAGACAAACCAGTGACTAAGGAAAGAATTTCATCTATGCCTGTAAGTTATTGTCAGGCTAATTACAAGCAGCTCAGTCACCTCATCAGAATTTACGAGTTACCTTTGGCAACTGCCACAGGGAAAGGGCAGGCTCTGCTGGAGGGTTGTTGCAGGCAATGCAGACAAATCTTATAGGCTGGTTAATGTTAAACCTTTTTCACAGCAGGGGAGCCCTTAGCACTTCACAGAACCAAAGCCAGCCACAGAAAAATCTTGTTCAGGTAATTCCTTATGTGGATAGACAATTCCTAGAAGGGCCCATCAGGATTTTGCCCCCTGCACTGACAGCAGACACCTTGTGCGTACAGAATTTTCACATGCCCCCAGAGGAAGGGCTCATATGTGTAAGCCATGCTAGAAGAGGATTTATCCTACACAATATTCTTCATTTAGGTCAAACAGACTAGAGCAAAATCTGCCATTAATTACTGCAGGTGACGCTTGCTGTGGCTGTGAGTAGCACTTTGCTTCTACAAGAAAGATAAACCAAAATGAGACCAAAAACAGTAAGGAAAAGTGAACTCTGAATCACAAAACCACTCTCACATGTACTATAGGCATCTATATCCTCTACCTTACTAAAATGTATATAAACACCAGAGAACACACCAACCCATAGCTAAAAAGCCTATCAACAGTGATGCAGACACTGGTATCAGTAATCTACAAAAGCTCTGCAGTGGTAAATTAAATATTGCTCCAAGATAGCCCTTTGCCTTATCAGCAGTAAGAAGCTAAAACTACAGCTCTGCACAGCCACTAGCTGAAAATTCCAGTGAAAAACTATCGATGTGAATGAGGCAGTGATACGTTAGTTTATGCAGCTACATGTCATCTGCTCACAGGGCAACTAATTCAGCTCTTTGGAGACATCCTGCTCTTCCCAGCACTTCTTTCTGACAACTCCCATTCACCAAAGCTGTCCACTCCCAGCTTACTTCCCTGTTTGTTACTCCTTTCTTCTGTAATAACTTCCTAATAGACTTTATTAAGCACCTTCCCTCTCCACCATTAAACCTGCAACCCACACAAAGCCTGATTTGAACTACACCCTCTTTTGTCTTTAAAGTCTAATCCAGCAAAACACTTCAGCATGAAATTATTTTTCATCAGAGTGACTTAATGGATTCAGTGACTAAAACAGATGTTGAAAATTAAAACATACTTCATAGAGCAGCGACAGCATTCAAGTCTATAATCAAACTGGTCACATACTTGTCCAAGCACAGCAAACCTGGGACTGCAGTATTTATTCTAATGAATATTTAATTAATTGCATGCAATTCAGACTACAATCTAGCCCAGGTGAGCAGG
The DNA here is from genome assembly GCA_013396835.1 of Psilopogon haemacephalus. NCBI lineage: Eukaryota > Metazoa > Chordata > Aves > Piciformes > Megalaimidae > Psilopogon > Psilopogon haemacephalus. The sequence goes on along the minus strand of VWZI01008677.1, from coordinate 2,297,923 downwards.
TGATTTATCAGAGAGGTGAGAACCCAGTGTTTACACTCCTGCCTCACATCTTTCATAAGAGGGACTAACACTTTGGTACAGCAGGAATGTGTCTGTCCTACCCAAGCCACATAAAGCTGCCAGTGAGCAGCTCCCTTTCCAGAACGCACAAAAGCCATCCTGCAGAGGAAGGCAGCCCTTAAACTACACAAATATGGCTTTGAAACGAAATCAAGTTCTGTATTGGTCTTAGTCCCCACAATTTTTTATAGTTAAATATATTATTTAACTTGTTTTCCTGTTGTACGAATAAGAGTTCAGCCCAAAACACTGCATGCAGCATGCCAGTCCCAGGTGTACAGGTACCAATGACAGTTCAAAAGCAAGTTCTGATCTCCTTTGCTGCTTTTACAATCAAAATTGTTCCCAAGTCATGGATTTGTAGCTCTGTTTTTAAGATTTAGAAAGATATCAATCAGATACATTACAATTATACTCAGCTCCATCAATACCTTCAAGTCATTCCCTGAACACACACACAGAGCAGCAAACTTGCTGAACGACACTGTGGACTTTAAAAGTAAAGCTAAACCAACTCCCTACCTGCTCAGCTGCATGCTATTAGCATCATCGAGTCAAACACAACTACTCAGGCGCACACACAGAGCTTTGTATTGTATTTACATGAGCAACACCAAGCAAGCAGGAACAGGTGTTTGTGTAGCTTGCTGGGAATGGGGACACCTGGCCTGCACCCCATACGGTGCTGCTGCCTTGGCTGGGATTTTACTGGTCCACTGACAAAATGGGCAGAAATTGAAGCATGAATTAAAAATGTGCAAACAGGACTTGTCAAACAGGGCAAATGTGGGATTGACCAATTCATAGAATCATAGAATCAGTCAGGGTTGGAAGGGACCACAAGGATCATCCAGTCCCAACCCCCCTGCCATGCCCAGGGACATCCTACCCTAGAGCAGGCTGCCCACAGCCTCTGCCAGCCTGGCTGCAAACACCTCCAGGGATCTGGCCCCAAACACCTCCCTGCAGGGGCAACCCATTCCAGGCTCTCACCATTCTCATGGTGAAGAACTTCCTCCTCACATCCAATCTGAATCTCCGCACCTGCAGCTTTGCTCCATTCCCCCCAGTCCTGTCACTACCTGACAGCCTGGAAAGTCTCCCCCCAGCTTTCTTGTAGGCCCCTTCAGATTCATTCAAAATCAACCGACAAGGAGAAATGTAAAAGTAAATTCACTTTAAATCGTCTTAAAGCATGTTAGGAAGGTATGACGCTTTCGTTAGGGTTATGTCATTAGCTGCCCACTTCAAAGAGGAGATCTCTCCTGCTCTCACTTGCCCCGCACGGCGAGCCCGGCCGGAGCTGCCGGGACCCCCGGGTGCGGGTTGCAGAGAGACTCCCTCCCGCTGCAGGCTATAACCCACCCACCGCTACCAGATGAACCCCGCTACGGCTCTGAGGCACACAGGCTGCAGAGGAAGAGCCCCGCTGTGGGTTGAGGACGAGCAGCTCCTCACCCGGGAGCTGGCTGCAGCCCCAGGGCGGAGAGCAGACCCTGCTGGCCCCCCCCCGCCACAGGCCCCGCTGCGGGGTCCGCTCCGCCGGGACAAAGAGCCCTGTTTATTTATTCCCGGTTTAGTGGAAGGGCTGAACGTTTCCAAAGGCCGTCAGGCTCCCCGAGGGGCGTCCGCGCTCGACCTGCGGCAGAACGACTCGTTCAAAGGAAGACCCCCGCGGGCACCCGCGGGGCTGGTTGCGAAGGGCTCGGCCGGGCCCAGCCCCGCGGCAGGCTGTGTCGCGGAGCTCTCCGCACGCCCGGCACCGCTGCCACCCCGCGGCCACAAACCCGGCCCGACTCGCAGGAGACCCGCAGCCTCCCCCCGCCGTGCCCGGGGGCACAAGGGCGTTTGGCCCACGGCCCGGCGCCGGCTTTGCACCTGAAGCGACCTTTGGCTTCGACGCCGCCTCGGCCCGCGCGGGAACGGCGCACGGAGCCGCCGGGCGGGCAGGTGCGCCACCCGGCACCGGACTGGGGCCCGGAGGGAAGGAAGGACGAGAACGGGGACAGGAGATACCGCGCTGGCAGCCGCCGTACCTGTTGCGGCGGGTCGCAGCCGGCGATGATTTGCTGGTAGCCGTGCGAGCACTCCAGCGGCGAGGCCGCCCGGGAGGAGCAGGACGTGCTGACCCGCCGGCAGCCGGGGCCGTAGGTCCGCACCCGGTCGTACGCCACGCTGCTTTCCTGCTGCTGGTGAGGAGCGGGCTCGAAGCACGGCAGGGGCCGCTGCGGCGGCTCGGGGCAGGGCGGCGGCTCCCGGCACGGCGGGGGCCGCGGCGGTGGCGGCGGGGAGTACGGGCAGGGCGGCGGTTCCCGACAGGGCAGGGGCCGGGGCAGCGGCTCCGGGCAGGGCGGCGGCTCTCGGCAGGGCTGGGGTCGGGGCAGCGGCTCCGGGCAGGAGATGGGCCGCCGCGCCGGGAGCGTGCTGTAGTGCTGCTGGCGCCGGTAGTAGTGGTGCTGCTGCTGCTGCTGCTGGAGTTGCGGGGGCAGCGTGAGGGGCTGCAGCTGCTGCTGGCCCCCGTACATCCCGGCCGCGCTCCGGCACCGCGGGCTCCAGGGGGAGCGGAGCGGCAAATGCAGAAGGGAGTCGGGGCAGGGCGGTGATTAGTACCTGCGAGAGAGCCGCGCCTAGGGCGGGACACACCTTCGGGTGGCAGAGCCCCGCGGCCACCTCCCCCGCTTCGGGCAGGCAGCCAGGCGGGAACGGGGCCGCGGCACAGACGGTACCAGGACCCGGCCGGGGCCGCCTCTCGCCTCTGCGCCGGCGGGAGGGCCCGCACGGGCGCCACATGGCAGCCAGGACCTCGCTGCTGGGGGAACACGGCCCGGGCTCATTTTGCAGCACGTTCGCCTTCCGAGTCCTGCTTGATAAAGGATTTCCACTAGCACATACCGCCCTCGGTTCCAGGCTGCTGCTACCTTAATGAAACCTCGCTAACGGAGAATATGAGAAAAATAAAGCATAATGACACTTTTAAAAGCTTTTTGTTATTAACCTGTTTACAACGTGTGTAGGGGAAGTGTAAATACATAGTTATCTGCTGCTCTATTAAGTTACTCAAAAGCTTTTCGCAGGAGGTTATGAACTTTCCCACAGAGCACTCTGCAGGAGCTTTTTCTCCACTTAGCAAGCTCTGCCTGCAGCAGCAGTTGTCGGGAAAAGGAACTATCCAGGTTGCTGCATTCACAGCACACAGGACAGTCATGCCACTTCTACAGAAAGGATGGAGTTACTTAGCCAAAGAGATGGATGTAAACTCCAGTGAGTTTCTCAGTCCAGTATGTTTTAGTTTGTGTTTCTTTGGCTGCACCAGGCAAGCCCTAACTGAGAACTTAACTTTGTTCTGTAAGGTAATGAATGTAGCAATAACATAATTGTAGAATCTTGTGTAATTAATGTTATCCATAATAATAAGCATTATATTGTTAATTTTGCCGGTTTGTTTCCTTATAGTATCGTGTTACATACAGCCAGACACCTTTGGTGTGACGAACCACTACTGGCTGCTGTGTTCTACGTAGCGTTACCTTGGCCATTCACCAAAGCCCTGTCTCAGAAATTTAAAAGTGCTCACAAAATCTGCTCAACTGGCAGCTGGGAAGCTATGAATTTTAGGTCCTACAGCAATTCGGTATTTTACAGGTATTTTGACATCTGGAGATATTCATCAAATATAAAAAGTTGGTTTTTTGCTTCAGGCATTAAACCCAAACAGGCACTTACTTTACCTGAGTGTGCATAAAAGGCATTTGCAGTAAGTTCTGTCCCACGGGTTTCAAAGGAACTATATGCAAAGAAAACCTGTGGTCTTCTGAAACTTCATTCTTTCCTCGTTCTGGAAAAGCTGTTGATGGCTTCTGACAAAAAAAAAAAAAAAAATAATTAAAACCCAGTATCTTGGAAAGCAACAAAATATAGATACAGCAATCTCTGGTTTACACAAACCATAAGGAATTGGTTTATGCTGCAGCACGAAACTACAGCAATACTCCTCAAGGGCAGAAAAGTGCTGCAAGGTAAAACGCAGCAGACACTGCTGGTTAGGCAGCTAAGATCTGAGCAGCGTGCAGTACACTGCCCTGTTTAATGAAGAGCTTGGGAAATGTTTTACAAGGGTCAGCAGAAAGCAAGCCCTAAATTGTCCTATTGTAATGGAAATACAAAATAACTTCCGGAAAACCCTCTAGATGTGGCCAGGATTATTGGAGCCATAAATAATCACAGTAAGTAATAGATGCACAGTGATCTGTACCAGCTAATGAAAAGAGCCACAAACAAAGCACTTGAATTTTAATGTGACCAAAGTTTTATAAACATCTAAATCCAAGATCGACATTACATGCTGCATCTTACAGGGTGTTACCTGGCCAGGGTGAGTCCTTGCTATGTGCAATTTGACGTAAAACAGGAGGGGAAGTACTTGGGAAAACCACTACAGGAGTGTCCATGCATAAATTCTTGAAAATACTTGTCATGTGGGGTTGGGAAGCTGAAGGGATTGAGGAAGAGAGGGTTAAGAAGCTGGCACACTGGCAGGCAGCTGCACCCTATAAGCAGCTTGATGAGGCAGAGATTAAAATCTGCTTTCAGCTGAAAGGAAAGCTTTAGAGATGGCAGGGGAAGTCAGAACCAGCTGGAAAGCAGAGCCCTCTGTTTTCTAATCATCCCTTTGAAGGAAGAGCCATAAGGCACTTGAGGTTTGGTGGAAGGTTCCTGTCTGCAGACACTGATCCAGATAGCCCAGTGCAGCCACTTTGTTTCTGTTAACCTCTTAACCTTGGGCTGCCAACACGCGTCAGAGAAAGGAATCTAAGCAAGATGCTGCCTCTCCTCCTTCTAAATGGCTGAGACAGCCTGGCTACAGGGCTCTGCTCTTGTTTAACCAACAAAAGCTCTACACCATTAATTGCAGTGGTGCAATGATGTTTACTTTTTTGCTTCTAGTATTTGATTTGGTCTTTTTTGACTGCCACTACGCTGATCTTTTCCTGGAGTTATCTGTCATGACCACAGAGCTTTGCACTAGAGGCTTCCCAGAGCTCATCATTTCAGATGTTGCCCAGAAGAATTACTGCTCTTCCTGTTTGAATCGTTGAGGCTATTTAACAGTCAATTTATTTTGTTTGAAATAATTAATACTATGCATGAAATTGGTGATCAAACATAAAAAAACAAGTTGGGCAACTTCTATCCATTAAAGCCCTTACTCAGCAATCTGAATAGCAGGTGCCTCATTTTAATGGAACTCCGCCAGCCATCATTTACCAAACAGAGACTGCAAAAAAAAACAACTTCAGATTATGACATTGTATGCTACATACAGAATTTCATCCAGCAATAAGGCTCAGCACAAAACAAATAGCAAAAGGTGATGCTGAACTTCCCTTTCTTCATGACACTGCCAGAGTCCTCTGAGCACCTATCAGTATTATCTATATTATGTTGCCAGTTCTAATTTATAGTTCAGTGATGCTGTAAGAAAACTGATAAAGGAAAAGGGCCTGCAGTCATGTAGAACATAGTAAGGCACAGCTGATTTGTGGAGCTAGATACTTTTAAGTTTCACATCAAGGAAAGATACTACATTCATTATGACCAAAGAGGAGGAAATAAGTTTGATTCCAAAGCAACAATTTGCATTTCCCTCTCCTGGACAGACTACCTGAGGAACAATCCTCTTTATTAAAGGAGATAAAGCAGCTGTGACTCTGGCATACCTTAAAATCGATGTTGATACCTTGGATTTTTAAGGAGAGCAAGAGAGAGATTTAGGTGTTTATTTATCTTTGCTTTTGCTTGCACATGACTGAAACCGTCTGGTCTGTCTTTAGAAAAGACCTGAAATCCTCATGGAAATAGCACAGAAAAGTGTTTAGAATTTACCTAAACCACTCAAAACTATGTCCCAGATACACATAGCCTAGCACAAAGGATCTAAACAGTTCAGGCAATCTGGTCCCAGATGCTGAAACAGGGACAACTTAACCTACCTCATGCTACTGCAGTCACACTACTCTAGTATCCAAACAGGCTAATGGAACATGGTAGCTCCATGCTGTGGCCCAGGTATTTTCTCTTTTATACCATATTATTTGGCTAAATATATTGAAACAGTTATAAAGATGTGTCTTCCTGTCATGAAATTTAGGATACTCCTCATTAGCTTCTCTCCCTTCAAGTGACTTAAGTATTGCTGCATTCCTGTAATAAATATTTTGCCTGTTCCAGGTATAAATACCAATTTCATTACAGAAATGGCAACTATGCAAGAACATAGCTAGGTTTTGGAGGGGGGCTGTTAAGTGAAACACTGCAGGTTATTGATTTTGAATTAGGACTTTCTCTTTTCAAAAAGATTGTGTTTCTCATTTGTCTCTTTGGTGGCTTCTTCTTTTCAATTTTTTTTTCTTTAGAGCTGTAGTTGCTTCTCTTGGGTTTCAGAAGCAGAGCTCCTGACAGTCCTCCCACATCTGTTTCATCAGCTGATTAAAATGCAGATCTGCTAGCAGGTAGCACCTTTTTGGCTGATGGGCGTTCCTCTAACCAACTCATTATTAAGAGAACAACTTTATGCATGATCAGCAACTTGGCAGTGTAAACAACATGAAACTGTTCTTTTAAACAGGACTTGATATTTTGTTCATGAGAGCTTCCATTTACTGTCAGGAATTTATAACCCACTTAGGCACAGAAGTTTTTGTTATCTTTTAAAACCTGTTTGCAATAAAGGACTTGTTATCTAGCACAAGAAAGAATTCAGAGAGGAGCTCTGTGTAAAGCAATGAATATCTGTGTTTCTGATTGCATTGTATGATTTGTGGTGTGTATGGAAATACATTGGAGGGGAACATTTCTTTCTTTTCTTTTTCTAGCCCACAAGACATCTGACAAGTTTTAACTCATTCTTCAAAAATGGAGAATTTTTTTTTTTTTTCTGATAGGGACTAAGAGTGCTGTTATATTTAGTTCTATAACTACTTTTAATTTGCATTTTAAATTGCTTTTAAAAAATCAGAATCAAAACAGTTCAGTGAAATGGATATTTTAATTTCACTGTTAGAAGGATGGCATTTTAAAGCTATAACTGCTGGGCTATCTTGAGGAAGACATTTTTATTTTGACTCAATTCCACTAACTGTGCTCAGGTTTGCTTTACTTGTTCCCACTGGAAACAGAGCAGCTGGCTGATCTGTTTTGCCCCTCTACCCAAAACAGAATACATTGATTAATTGTGCCCAGGTAAAGCTAATCCTGGATCATGCTGCTAATAAACCTTATAAGTGCCCCAAGGCAGTAAGCTGTACCCAGTGTCAGAAATGGGCTGTAGGAAGCACAGATGTTCACTTTTCTACTTCAGTATCTCAGTCTTTCTGTACAGTGTGAATCTGTGAAAATGAACATCTGAAAGAGGAATGATTAATGATTGGTGCACCAGACAGGTGAGGAAGGCATTCCTGATAGCAAAAGCAGGGGTCTGGTCTGTGCTATCAGCTAGCACAGTTGGGATTTATTTTAATTCTTCCAAAGAAGTACAAGCTCCAGAATTTTAAACATTCCAAGGTGTCAAACTTCCTCGAGTTCACATCTCAAGAATTGTGCAGGTAAGACACAATTCACCATTCTGGTATTTTACCAGACTCAGAAAGCATTTCTAGTTCTAACCTCTCAATATGCTTACTCCGTAAATTTCCTTCTGGATCAGACACTCAAAGAAGTCACACGAAATAATGAGAAGTTTAATTCCCTAAGTGCAACCTCCCCCCCTATACCTTCTCCTAGACAACCACATTCCACTGGCTTGTAAATGATATTCTAAACCAACCTGTGATGATATGGAGGATTACTCTTTTATGGTGAATGATGTTATGCTTTGCACCTTCCTCCAAGGCAGGTCTTTATACGCACATATTGTCTACAGAGCTACAGAGTAAGAATAAAGTCCGTGGAGCAGGGAGAGATTAAAGAGTCTTGGCTTTCACTAACTGCCTTCTGTTTCCTCCTTTAAGGAAGCTTAACAAATTAGTAGTTTCCTATCTCCGTATATTGATTATTCTAAGCAAGTAGCAGCCTGAAGAGGCTCCCTGTTGTGGGAATACCAATGATTTACATAGGTGTAAGATTTTACATGTGCACTATAACAAAACTTCATGCTGGTATTTCAGTCTGCATTAGATGGTGCTTTTACATTTAGAGCAGATTACTTTCTTCTCATTTTCCCATTTTAAAGAGGTGAATTTAAATAAACTACCAGATTCTGTTTTCTACATCAACTTATTCACACAGGGGTAATCTTTTGGCTTTCCTGCTCTACTTTCTGCTGTCAGGTTCACACATAATTGTTCTTGTACAACTATTTTTATTTGTGCATTACTGGTCAGGGAAAGTCCTTACTCGTGCAGCTTGTCAGGTACAGGAACAGGCTGCCCAGGGGGGTTGTGGAGTCTCCTTCTCTGGAGATATTCAAAACCTGCCTGGACCTGTTCCTGTCTGATCTACTATAGGAGATCCTGCTCTGGCAGGGGGGTTGGACTGGATGAGCTTACGAGGTCCCTTCCAGCCCCTGACATTGAGTGATTCTGTGATACACAGTGCAAAGCAAACATCCCCACACTTGTACAGCAAAAGAAGCCTGTGCACCACAAGTAACTTTGCTGCCTTAGTTCTGAAGGCTCACTATCATCTGTCCTCTAACAGTGACAACACTGAAAACCTCTCAGATTTAAATGAACAGCTTCTGGACTGCATGGTGTAGAGTGGTGGTTCCATTCTCCCTGAAGTCAGATAAAATTTTTCAATCAAGTTATCCACTACACAGACAGTGTTTAAATCAACCAAGTGCTAAGTCACTTCCGTTGCTTGAGGAGCCAGGTTGTTAGACCCTTGTTTGTTCAACACTGCCATTGGGAGCAGGGCTGAATGCAGTGACAAGCAATCCAACAGGGGTGTGTGGCCCTAGCAGCTGTACTGAGCAGCAGCATTTCCACTCATATTTGGTTACTTCTGTGGGTGAGCAACATGAATTGATACAAGTTGTAACACAGTCATTTCCCTACTTTCTAGTGCTGTTAGACCAGATCTTCAGTCATACCTGAAGATTTTCAGTCATAAACTGGTTCAGGCTTTAGGCCAAAGGAGAGAGGATTAAAACGTTAAAGCAGACTGTTTTAAGCTACCTTGTTTTCATAAAATCTTAAGGCAACATGAGGTGCTTTGTAATACCCATAATGAGAGCAGTCCTTACTTGAGAGGCAATTGAAGATAATCAACTTGAGAACTATTTCCTTTGTGAGGGAGATACTGGTCTTCAATGCTGACTTAAATTACCTGAAAAAAAAAAAAAAAAATTATTAAGATAAGAATGTTGGAATTTTTTTTTTTTTTCCAAAGTAAAAGCGGAAGGATAATTAGAGGTGGCAGGTTTCAGACACTAGGTCTTTGTGTGCATGGTCTGTGCCATAGCTGTCTTCATTGGTTTATCAGCTGTTAAAGGTACTGGTAAAATTCTCATCTCATAACCATCTTAATGGTATCAGAAATGTTGTTCCCCCATTCCTAGCAGCCCAATTTCTTGATCTGTAAGGAAGATCATCCATAAAGACGAATTAAAGCATTTCACACCAAAGAGAACGTGGCTAAAATACAATCAGTGTAGTAGAGGAGCAAGTGCTGTGCAGACAGTGAGAGTGATGAGAGAGAACAGAGTAACTGTGTTCTCCCCCACAAGCTACTGATTCACAACTACTAATTCTGTGGTCAGTGCAACTCAGACTATCACTTCCAGAATTCATGACTTAATAATTGCCTTATTATTTTAATTGTAAGTCATCTGAAAATCCATCTGATCAGTCAGAAAGAAACAGAAGAACCTTCTACCTGTGTCCAGAATAGAAGACAATCATCACGAGCCTTTTACAAGTGGTCTGACAGTCCTCTGTCTCTCCACCCATCCATGCTGTCTCAAAGACATGGCTGGACTGTGAGCATCCAGTTTGCAATTTTATGGACTGGGAAGAGTACTGGAAAATCATCAACTATCAATAACAAGCTTTTCTAATGACAGGAACAGAAGAAAGAATATTCTTTAAGCAGGAGTGACTAGTTGGAACCAGTTCTGCAGGATGCTTCACACACCAAGGATCAAGAAGAATGCTACTATGCAATCACTGAACAGAAGAGCAGCCAAGAGTTGCTATAAGGCACGTAATGAATAATGCTATACAATGAGCTTCTACACACCCACCATCTATCTATATTTATAAACCCTACACACCATTGGATAAAACTGAAACACATTTCCCATCGTTGAAGTGTGCTACCCAATCTGCTCTAACACAGGACCATATTGGGATTGAGCAGACCATTCTGTTTGTTAGAAACTTAGCAGAATGCGCTGGTATTTATATCTCATCAAAGCTGTTCAGTAAGCACAGTACAAAGACCTCTGATTTCACTGAATGCATAAACATGTGTGAGGAATTTCATTCTAGGATTTTGGACATGAGAGAGCTCTCTCTGTCAAATGAGCTTAACTGCCATTCCCCCATCCCAGTCAATTTTCCCTGGAAAAACTTTTCCCCTGGAAAAACTGTCCTAGCCTCACAGATAAGAATTTCTGAGTTCTAATGACTATGTGACCTATACTTCAAGGGAAAAAGCAGTACAGCTTCCTAGAGTCAACAGTTTGGGGGCTTTATCTCAACTAACCAGAGTTTTGAGGGGAAGGGCTTGGAGAACACCAAACTCATCCCTGTTCCTGTTACATTTCTGTGTATTTTTTATGGATATGACAGTTCAAGCCTTTAAGATTGACCATTACAATTTCATGCCTATCGTGAAGATCCTTTGTCAGCCGTAGAAGAAAACTGAAAGAGCTACAAAGCACCACAATTGTCTTTGTTGTATACAACTGCAAAATCTCCTCCAAACCACACAAACTGAGTAAGCAATAAACTGACAGAATAAAAACATATCAGGGTCATAACTTCTGCTTGGACAAGGAAAGGAAAGAAATCTAAGTCAGCCTCTCTGGAGGTGGAAGAGGACTGAGGTACAACTTCTTTCTTGTCTTGATTCATTGACAATGGCAGGTGAAAGGGACCTTTGAAGGTCACGTCACATATTCACTTGTGCTAAGGCAGGGTCAGCTACACCTAAGCACTTCTTAACCTCCGTTGGTCCCTGTAGAGCAACAGCACAACCTCTGTAGACAATTATTCCAGTGCTTAACTGTCATCATCAGAGAATTTCCCTCAAGTGTAGCTTGCATTTCCCTTGCTGCCACTGAAGACCATTATTTCCAGAACTGTTTGTGGTGAGCAGAGAGAAAAATGCCCTTAGGCCAGAGAGGCTGTTTGAGAACTGATTGCATGGGGCAGGTTATCTGGTTACATGTGATGGGGCCTTCTTGCTGGGAGTGACCTTCCTGTTCCTGAGAGCGACCCACAAGGGATTATTAAACTAGGGACTATAATTTTATGCTGCAAAACCAAAGCAGGAGCCCATCACAGAACTAAAGCAGAGTGCTTTATTCCAACTTGCTATCTTCACAATGGGAAAGAGGATGATGACATCTCCTTTCAGATTTATGATTCAAAGCTTTTATATGCAAAAGAAAGGTCAGCATGGTGCCACGACTGCTTTCCTAAACAACAATTTAGGACCTGTAGCAGGATGCTGAGAATACTGAGCTCCTTACCACCAAAAGCTGTGAGCACTATTAACAGTAGCTCGTTGTAACTATGCTAGTTTTCGCTCTGTGTCGTATTTGAAGACAAACAATGAAATAAAATGCTCAGAATCATCAATGCTTTTCCTAAACATCACAAATTATGGCTTATGTTTTCTGTCCCACACCTAACTTCTCTCACCAAGATCAATTCTGTATTGTAATTTACGGAAGTAATCTGGTTGTGGGATTCTTAACATATGGACAAAGTTTGAAAACAAACCTTGAATTTGAGGTGGCTTTGTCACTACTGATTGGGTCAGCTGCTGAGCAAAATGCAAAGCAAAAATAAGTGTGGTGACAGAAATAAATCCCCTTAGTGGTATTTCTGGAGAAATACAGATAATTTACAAACCAAAGTAATACCACACTTTAATAAAGGACCTGGCTAACTGTCATAAAGTATTTGTCTGTCATTTAGTTCATAGTCTGATGACACTGTAGGGATAGTATCACAGAATGACAGAAACACACAGGTTGGCAAAGCCCCTCAGGATCGCCAAGTCCAACCTAGAACCCTACTCTACAAGATGCACATTAAACCATATCCCTAAGCACCACATCCAAACCACCCTGAAACACATGCAGGGTGGGGGACTGTGCTATGTACCTTCCGGTGCAGACTGGAGCAGAAATCTAAGTGTTGCAGAGTTAACTTAGCCCAATGCATTGGGAAAGGTAAGTGACTAAGCCATTTTACTGTGGCTCAAAGAGTTTTGATTTGCACCCTCGGTGTTGTTTTGAGTGGATGGCAATAGGCAGAGCTCTTGTGCAAGTGTTTCACAGAGAGAACTACAGGTACAAATCAGGAAGAAGGTGCTATGCAGGGTGGGGTTAAACTTCAAAGACAGTGAAATAAAGAACAGTCATCGCTACACCTAACAGCTGTGCTTCTATTGTAATTAAATAGAACATTAATTTCCAAGTGTTATGACATTTAATCAGCTATATAAAAATAATAATAGCAGTAAGAATGATAAGCATCATCACCAAAGTAATATGAGAGCAAGCCAAGATCACATGGCCAATATTTCTAAAACTTGTTAGGGTTTTGTACTGCCCAAAACATTTTCTTGAACATGTCCTGATAATTTTCTTTCAAGAGAAACTTTGCAAACAGTCCCACAGTTCTTACTCATTTAACCAAACAACTATACTCTGCCATTGCATCTTTGTCCTTAGAACGATGGGATTTGTTTTCCTTTTTGCATTCATTAAAAAAGGGTCAATTGGTGCCATATTACAGGAGGCAGACTGGATACAGAGATGACAAACAATTCCTCATAAAGCATAATGTTGTAGTTGCAGACCCAGAGTCAGAATCTTGACTTTTATTCTCCAGTTTGTAGACCATTTCCCTTTTCCACATAAGAAACTGGATGAGATAATTACATTCCTTTCTTCTGTAGTGTGGAATTTATAAAATAAACTGTCCTTCACTAAATAGGTGGTTTAGATCCTACCCTCCAGACCTTTTGCACAGAGCACTAAAACAATACAAAGATGCAAGAACGTAAATTTGATCAGTTTTGCCCTAATTTGTCACGTCAAAAGCAGAAATGAAAAGGGGCAAGTTTTAGAATACTTGGGTGGAAAATGAAAGATGAATGAATGGAACACAGCAGCTCCTACTGCAGGTTTTGTATGTGATCCTCAGTGGCTTTCTGAAAGCCCCAGCAGTGACACCATGCTGGAGCCTTTCCAGCTCTTCCTGAGCTGTTCGGCTCACAGGAAAGGGGCAGCACAGTCACCTGAGCTACACTGAAACTGTAGTGCACAAGCCAGGAGAGCTGTTCCTGACAGGGTAATACATTCTTTTCCTGGTGCATTCTGAATTCCTTACAGCATACATCATAGCTGGTTATTTGAAGCATGTTTCTTTCATAGTGAGGTTTTATATGTTTGGCTTTGAGCAAGCCACTTCCAACAGGCTCAAAAACCACCAGTGATAACCTTGTTGCTGGTTAGGAAATCCTTCTTAGACTTTTATAAAGAGTTCTGGGGAAAGAAAGGTATCCGTTACATTCCCACCAGATAAGAGCAGTAACAGAGAACAATCAGTGGAAAAAACTCATCATATATATTTTTTTTCTTTTTTTTTTGTTAAATACAAAGATATAACATAAGCTAATGTGTGAATTACAGGAGGCACCCGGCCTTAGAGAACATTTACTCTTAGAATAAGAAAGGAATGTAGCCCTAAAGAGGTGTAAGTTTCTCCCAGTTTGGTCAACGTAGCCAACCAGAGATAATACACCCCTTAATATGCCCTTGCCAGATGGTGACAGTAAGGAATTTTCTACTGAACTCAGTCTTATCTTCAAGACCACTAATTTAGCAAAGCAGTTACTTCCAACTCCTTCCTAACAATCTCCAATTAATGTTTTTTTCTTGTAGGAATGTGTGCATAACAGCCAAACTCTGCTCTTACCAGCATCAGCTCTTTCATGGGTTGCTATGTGCCATTTCCCACACTTTGCAGTGCTGTTATATTTGTTATTTAGAACAAACCCAGATTGTTCCTGGAACTGTGCCTATAGAAACTACTGCTGTAATGTGTTTATATGATATGTAATTACAGGCATGCTGTAACCTGTCCACAGCCACTGCAGAACAAGTTGCATTATCAAAACCATAAAGCAGTCCCTGGATTCAATCTGATACATTTCCTTTCTTCAGCAGCTAATGTCAAAGAAATTAAATGAACATGGGTTGCATTTTTGAGCTTTAGGAGAAAACAGGGTGAGGATATAGTATCCCAAGCCAGCAATATGACACTCAAGACTACTGAATACTCTCTAATGCACCATGGAATTCTAAAGATCTAAAGATGAGGCCACTTAAAACCAAGCACTTGCATTTGAAAATACTGGGCAAAACCCAGAAACAAGACCTCGGAAGGAAGATGGTACTTGCCTACCAAAGGAGTGAGTCACAGCATTCAAGCACTCGAGCCTATGTACACAAGTACAAACAGTTAAATCTGGTTATAATCCTAGCAAACAACAGATTCTTACAGGCTTTAATCTAAGTGCTGTGTCAAAATAAATAATTATGACTGTCTTTAGTCCATATTACGTGTAAGGAGAAATATCCTTTCAGAAATAACATTTGAGTAAGAACAGAATAATGGAGTGATGAAACTATAATTATTAGAAGAATTGCTTTGGTGCACACATGTAGATTTTGATACTGTTTGATAAGGTGTTATATTTGACAAGGCATGTTATATTTTTCCGACATCAAACATCTAAGAAGCACTTTTGATAAAAATTGTGAAGGCAAGCCAATAGTTTTCTGCTCATGCATCCTTTTGACCTTATGCTTTCATTGAATCGAACAAGAAGAACTGAGTCGCTATAAGATTATGAATCCTTTTTTGTCCCATCTATTAAATCTCTATTTCTTATATGATGTCTGATATAAATGTATAAGACCTTGCTTCAATATATCTAATGAACTTCCTGATGTTATTGCATAACCTGTTGGTATACATGCACTATAACAGCACAGCCAGAGAGTGGTCTGGCAGGATGTTTGTGCATCCTGCTTTTGTACATGCACTCACGTTCACAGAAGAGTCAGGCCCCTGCATTGAAAAGAGAGGGGCACAAGCAGGGTTGGATCTTGTGTTGCACTTTGTCACTTTATTTTTGTTTTACGACTTTTATTTTGGATCAAATTCCAAACCTAAAATTCAGCTTTGAAATTACGAAATGGAGGTGGCCAAAATAACATAGGCACAGCTGGTCTCAGTAAAATGAGTTACAGATGGCAGAGATCCTGCCATAGCAGTCCTACAAAATTGGTAGAAAAACTGCATGAGCTGCCTCATCAACTCACTGCAGATGTGGGCAGAACCACTTCTGCTTTCTCATGTCTGACAATTTCTAATTTGTTACTCCAGTGATATTTTGTCTCTGTGTGTGAATTCAATATGATTTTGTGATTGAGACTCGCTCCACACTTATAATCAAGTGCAAGAAATAATTATACAGTATTTTTATATGGAGCTCCCAGTGTTTTCTAGACATACAATATTATTACCTCATTACACTATTAAAGATTATACAGTAAGTTAATATAAGCTGGTATCTTGTAGTGACTGATGAAGTGGAAGAAGAAAGAAGTAAATAAATACACTGAAAAAGTACCTTCTTGAGGTAACCACGATTCTAAGGGCATTACGTGGCAAGTTTGACAGCTTTTCTTCCACAGAGGAATTCCAAAAGAATTGCAGAGCAGTGCCTCAGCTCTGTGTGCTTACAGCTCCAGCTCTTCCCTCCGAATTCTAAGCAGGTTGTTCTAATACACAAAGCAATGTCATGCTTTAGGCAGAAAAATGACTCCATCCTTAAGATTCAAGTTTGGTCCAACTGCCTGCTGTTCACTTGAAGGGTGTCTGCCTGGCCTTTTAATATTAATGAAATGTGCACCAACAGAGGAAGTCTAATGCATGTCTTTTCACTAGAGAATGTAACTTAATTACAAGTATAGCCAATTATCTTTTAACAACATTAATTTCTATTTACAAACACGGGTAATAGCTGCGTATTTAATTCATCTAAGTTTGTTCTAAACATCAGTAACACCTCAGTGTGTAAAGTGCCACAAGCCACTTCTACCCAAACCCCCATTCTTTGGGTCTGCCACCTGGTGAGCATGACAGATCCATCATCATAACAAACCACAGGGAAGATGCTCATCTGGTAGGAAAATGTGTGCACATGGGATCAGCCTCTTTTCTCTCCAGTTCTGTTAGGAGTTGTAGGTTACTCGGGGTAAGACATTTGTATCTACTACCTGCACTTTTTTACAAGGCGCAGAATTCCCTTTCTGAAAGTCCTAGTGGTAAAATATCTTCCCTCACACAACATGCTCCAGGCAAGGCTAATCCCAGCTCATCACACTGGATTGAACTGAGTGACTTTTGATGTCCCTTTTTCTATGATGTGCAAATATGTAAATATAAATGTATGTATGTGTAAATATGAATCCATAAAATAGGTTAGGCAAATTACTTCTGAAATATTCCTTTCTCTTCACTGCAATCTTCTGCAGAATGATCTCATAACTGTTTTCTGAGTGGTTTTGGATCTGAGGGTCACATTCTGAACTCAGTTACATGGCAGCAAACACTGAGTAACTGCCCTGGAGTGAATGGAATTACTCCTGTCAGAACACTGAGAGTGAAAAATCTGCCTGTTCTCCATTACACAGGCAACCCAATTTTAGCAAGCAAGTGAAGGTAGGGAACTCCTTCTAATTACATTTTATGGCAGGAATACAAATGTTCTCCTGGTATCTCCAGAGTATTTAACAGCAGAGTACATTTGTTATAGGCACGGCAGGAGCAGAGAGATAAACAGAAAGCCCACCTCAACAGAAAGCCCACCTCCCATGTTTTCACATCCCAGTAGCTGAGCAGTGCCGAAGCTCTCCTGCCTCTGTGACCCTGCCTGCCATTTGAATAACTCTGCTGCCGTGCTCGGAGGGTTGACAGGAACAGAGATAGCAGCAGCTGGCCCTTTCTCTAAGGGCATCGTTAGATAGGAGGTCGTTCAAGATAAGTCTGCCTGTGAAGACGACTGTTCATTTGAGTCAACCAATTTTATAATTATGTGTTACTGCTCAAGTGGAATTTTGGATGTTATTTTCTTTGATATCTTTATGACTCATACTTCAGTTGAGCAAAGCAAGCTACAATTTGCTAATGCAAGTGTGTACAAATTTCAGACTGGTTAGGTGGGGTGTGTCTGCCTATAGAAAGACACATTTTCTTAAGAGTTTTCAATAAATGTTACTGGTGCAAAATTATCTGGCTACATCTTAGGTAAATTTAAATATTTCATAGTTTGAATACCAGTCTTTACAAGTTAATTCGACTGGGTAATTGCTGAGGTTCAGAACAGGAAAGCTGCATTAATTATGAAAAAAACAGTATCTGAGTAAGAAGTTGTCTATCTTGATCAGGTCACATAGGTTATATAACCATCTGGCATCACTTCACATGTTCTGTACATGCAGGCCTGATTCCCTCACATATCATGTGGAAAACATGGGGACAACAGGTTTTCATTTGAGAGGCTGAAGAAATCAGTCTTTTTGTTTTTCTTTAGGCTACAGCTCATAGTCTGGAAAGCTTGGAGCAAATAAGCTCCCTTTTTACCATTTCACAAAGCCAAAGGGGAGCACAGCCTACAGCTCATTTCTATAGCCCTGTGGAACATTGCCAACATCATTTGCAGGGATTCATAGTCCATTTTATGTAGATGTTACAGTACAAGTTAGACAAACTCACCAGATACAGCAGAGATGAGTAGCATGTGGGCACACAGAGCTCTGCTCTCCCTTTCCATGCTTGTGGGTTTGGCTCAGGCACTGCAAGAATGGACAGGGCACTTCTAACCTGGGAATGGGCATCTCTGAAGCAGCTGTAACCTATATAATGCAAGAGAGTCTGTAAAGTGCCTTTGTTATGCTAACAGCCAATCAAGTCACCAGTGAACGCTAGAAGAAGAGAAGTACAAAGATACTAAATGGATGAGATCCAAGCAGCTGTCTTCTACCTGAAAACCAGTTTTGAAATTGTCCTGCTCTCCCCTCTAAGACAGCGCAGCTGTGAAGCGTTACCAGTGCAGAGCTGGAGTGTGCCTGTAGTCAGCTTACTGTCTCTGTTTTGCAGTATAGTTTGTTATTTGTACACTTATAAATATGTGGAAAATAATTGTATCATTTGCTTTCTCAAAATAAATATGTTTTTTCATCTAGCAATCCAACTGTTTCCAAAGAACCGAGTGATTAATATCGTATCTAAAACTGTGATTGTTTTAATAAACATAAAGCAAGATATTGGACTAAGTATGACTCCAACTGTGAGTGATTTAGAGTGATAAAAATACACAGATGCCATCTGTACCAACAGAAGAACACCCATCATGAATTTGTCTTATGGTAACACTTCCCTTTCATTTATACTGAAATGAGCACCATTTCTTTTAAAATCACAGTGGCAGTAAAATATGTCCACTTTTAAAGGCAGTAGCCCAGCAGCAGAGAAACACGCAGAAAAACCTGAATTAAAATACTCCTTTTACTTGCCCAAAGCCTCCATGATGTATCACTGAATGCATACCAAATACTAAGCTCCAGACTAGCTATGCTAGCACAGTAGCTGCTTCCAGAGTGTGAGGTTTTGTTGGGTGTCATACCCCTCACACCTCCCAGTGCAAAATCAAAACAAAAAAAAGCACCTCAACCAAATGGCAAAAGCTTTAAGCTCAGAAGCCAGCCTAAGTCATTAGTCTGACTTCATCAGCTTGTCTAGTATACATTTGCCAGCATCTTTGCCTGTTCAGCATTAAGCAAGAGGGCCATGGGGTATGCACCAGGGAAACTAGGGCAGGTAATGAGAACATGGTGATAAATATCAGTCAACTTCAAATACTAACTGCAAGATCAAAAGAAAAGGAGAATTTAAATAAAATCTGCACACAGAGAACTTCATTAGCAGCAGTTGCAAAAACAAAGATGTGATACCCAAAGCTTTATTAATTTATAGCCATGCAGCAGATACTGAGAGTCTGGGGAATGCTGAGGATTACCATCGGCCCTACAAGCATAACGAAAGGATGGTGAGTGCGGGATGTAGGATAGGTTCTAGCTTGGTGCCCTGTCGAGGCAGCACCACCAGAGCTCTGCTATCTTTGCTCTGCATTCTCAGTGCTGTGCTGACTCTGCCCAAGGTAGATTTCACACTCCCACAGCCTTTTAAAAAGCTTTAACTAGTCGTGTCCTGTTCCACCTTGCGCTCTAAAATACGGCAAGAATGTAAATTAAAGTGCAAAGTAAATCCCTATTTACTTCCCATTTCTGTTCTGCAACTGGTTCCACCCCCACTTCTGTCAGCTCTCCAGCCCCTTGAAACTTCCTTTGTATCAAAAAGCTGACAGATTTAGCTCCTGAAAACTTCAGGCTAGTTCTCATGCTGAAACGTAGGAAAGCAGAACAGCTGTCATTCAAATACACTTCAGCAAGCAGCATGCCTGTTCACTCTCAAATGTTTATTTCCCCCAAATCAACACTTAAATGACATCTCCTACTGACAGATCATGAAAACACACTCAGATCTGACAGACATGTGGAACAAACATGTGCCAGAGCCCGAGGATCCAGAGTTCCCACATGTCAGATGTTTGGGACACTTTTAATGGTTCTTTCTTTACTCTTTTAAAATGTGCAGGATATTTGGATCCAGCGCTCATTGCTAAACCAGTTATGAATTTCCCTTGTTGGGGTGAGACGTGGCAGTTAATTCCACCTGAAGCAACTCACCAGATACAGGCACAGCCAACCCCAGTGGGTAAGCAGCAACTGTGGCCACAGTCTGAATCACTGAAGCTGCTTCCTTCATGCAGCTTTTTACAATTCTGGTGTCCATATAGGACCATACTAGCATGCTGCACTCAAATCCTAAGTATTTTTCCTCCTTAACCAAAGTGTTAGATTAAGAAGCTTTCGCTTACCAGCTGGCCAGTAATCATCTGCTCATGAACTCATTCATTCATAATCTGGCATTACCATGAAGGTCCTCATTACATCTTCTGAGGTGTTCTGAATGCAACACAAACTCCCATTTATCAAGGACTAGAGAAAGACATAGTTAAAACTTAGTTCTTGATACCTTTTCCTGTAAGAAACTAAACCACTTTCAGATTCCATAAAAACATCACAGAAATGAAATATCAGTTGGCTGTACTGCACACAAGACAAAGCCCAGAGGTTCAGTTTCCATGGCTTAAGCCTTGCAACTCATTGTAGGGAGTGGATTTTCAATTCAAACTCTAATGCTACAATATTCATGATCAGATTTTCCTCACTAGTCAATGCCACCTACGTGCCAGAAAGACATGCAGAAGTAGCTGAGCTGATACTACTTTGTCTAAAGAGATTTTCTTTCTGGATGCAAATAAAAGTAGTAGACATGATGAGTACAATCCTAAATTAAATAACTGCACATGAAAATTCTATGAAAATGTTGTCTTGGTTCTCTAATAATCCTCATGCACCTGCCACTTAGAAACCAAGCACATGGACTCTGCTGAAGTCCCAAGCAGCAAGAATTCGCACTTAGCATGGTTGACTGTTGATATTTTACTGATGTTCATGGAAAAAAAAAACCCTAACCAGCAAGCAGCAGACACTTTGCTATAAAAGGTGGCTATATATATTTCCTATTGATTAAAAGTTGCATAAATCTTTATGCTGTCCATACTGCAAAATGATTTTCTCTAATCTTGTTTTCTCTTGTGAAAATGGATAGAAGATAGATTCAGCTATCTCCACTCATCAGTACTCCTGCACTGAGAACAAACCAGAAGGAATGATTTAAAAATGTGAGTCGAGAATGGAAAAGAAAAAGGCAACTTTGACATTCTTTCCTATAAATTCACAGAGATGAATGGCATCCATGCACCAACAGTTCTCTTCCTTTCACAACCCAAAGTTAATGGAACATGTCCTAAACATCTTTGTGTAAAAACACCTGTACAGGAAAGAAGAGATGCTTGAATATAAATTTCACACTACAATTTGCATATGAAACAATTGATAGCTTCAAGAGTAAATAAGCGTAACAAAGAGTTTGTTTCCATCATCTGGAGAAGGTCCAGATGCTGGAGAGGGTCCAGGGAGGGCTATGAGGATGCTGAGGGAACTGGAGCACTGCCTTATGAGGAGAGGCTGAGGGACCTGGGGCTGCTTAGTCTGCAGAAGAGAAGACTGAGAGGGGATTGAATCAATGTTTCTAAATCTCTGAGGGCTGGGGGTCAGGAGAGGCGGGGACAGGCTCTGCTCACTGCTCCCTGGGATAGGACAAGGAGCAATGGATGAAAGCTGCAGCACAGGAGGTTCCACGTCAGCACAAGCGGAACTTCTTGACTGGAAGGGTCCCAGAGCACTGGCACAGGCTGTCCAGAGAGGCAGTGGAGTCTCCTCCTCTGGAGCCTTTCCGGGCCTGTCTGGATGTGTTGCTGTGTGCCCTGAGCTAGACTGTATGATCCTGCTCTGGCAGGGGGGTTGGACTCAGTGATCTCTTTGGGTCACTTCTAATGCATGACCATCCTGTGATCTGGAAAAGCAAACCTATAAATTCCTGTGGGGATGTGATTTTGTGCTATTATCAAAAGTTATACTTCTGAGGAGTAGCATGGGTCCCAAATTTCCTACCCATTTTAGATAAACTTGTACTGCTTGCATATTTCATAGCTCCTACTGACTTCACCTTTTATCTACAAATGGATATTTTTAATACTTCTGCTCAGAATCTGACAGTTTTCATCTAATTGAAAGAGAAATGCCTAATCAAAGCCACCCAAGATAATCAACTGCGACATATGGCTCCCCAGCTGGGAAAGTGTCTGACCAACGGCTCAGCACTTTGAGAGATGGAGACAAACAGCCTCATCAAAACCACTCTCACCAAGGGACAGGTGCAATGGGATGGGAGCCAAAAGACCATGCCTCAAAGACCCAATTATTGAGCAAAACCATGCAAAGGCAGCAGGTATTGTTCCCCCACTTTACAAATGAGGTTACTGAGAGGTTGGGCAGGAATCCTTTTGGAAACAGCAGGGCAGGGATCCATATGTCTATTCTGACAAAACCTATTTTCATCCACCTCACTGACAGGCAGGAAATATCTCATCCAAATGTATGTTCCTGGTTAAGAGAGGTGTGCAGGCACTGACACTTCTGTCACCAGCCTCAGTGTAAATATTTAGCTTATCACAGACCATTAGAGCTTTGCTGTGAACATTCACTTGGGATGGCTACACTGTCCTCACAGGGAGACCACACACCTTCAGCAAGGGGATGCTGTCTCCCTCAGGGCTCAGGGAAAGGAAACACGCTGTTAGGAAATACAGCAAGGAGTTTGAGGGCAGAGAGGAACACAAATCTGGATGTGGAAGCCGTTGATAAGAGATTGTATCAAACTGAAGGCCCTTGTTGGTCAGAAACAGTGCACAACAGAAGAAAGTAAATGAACTGAAAGGCACAGAAGGCAGGGACAGGACAGGTGAGAGAGAATGAGACTGAGACCTGAATGAAGGAGTGTCCAAAAGAGAAAACTAAGTACAGAATAGTGCAAAGGGACATAGGAGGAAACAGAGTGTGGGCAAGATAGGAGGAAAAAGGATGCACTGGATTGCTAGGACAACAAAAGAAAAAGGAAGCAGAAAAGGACAGTAATACAGAAGGGGAAGAACTGCAGCTCAGCACATCCTGGGGTGTACAACAAGTATACTGAAACTGTCCCTAAGCAGCCACAGGGAGACCAACATTTGGAATATGTTTTCAAGGTGAATCTGAACGTCAAAAGTAAATTTAAATATCACAATGATCACATTTTCTCAAAATGCAGGAAACACCAAAATCAGATTCATTAAAATGTATGTCTTAAAGTCGATCTTACCAGAACTGCTTCCCTTCAAGTGCATATAAAGCCTTCCAAGTGTCTGAATAAACACATTCAAATTCAGCCCCGGAGCATATGTTAAGTAACTTGGACACTTCCAACTTCTGTTTTCAAACACAAAATATTTAAAGTACAATGTAATAGTTGTTTGTTCTATTCAGATACCATTCAAATCACATGGGAAAACTGATTTTCATCCCATGCTTCAGAACAGTTGATAGCAAGAAAGCTGGAGAACACCTCCCTCTGCTGTTCCTTTCCTGTAAAGTAAGCAGTGCGTACCTAGACCAAAAGCTGGCAGTGCAATCACTCCAGGTAAGCACAAAGACGTGTATTTTTCACGTGACACATTTTTAAGAGAAGAAAAGCACTTAGCATAGTCAGGTAACTACTGAGGCGTATTCAAAGGGAAGAGCATCGTCTGAGAGAGGGTGAAAACAAGCAGAAGGCATGCTGAGGGGCAGAGTGCTGCTTGCACTTGGGTAGAACAGATCTAGCAACACATGAGAACCTCCGGTGAAACTCCCGGTGTTCAGCTTGCATTAGTACAGCAAACATAGATTGTTCCATTTCTCTTAGGAACTGAAAACCCCTGCACTTATTTCTGTCCTGACTATCCCAGGGCTCACTCAGCCATCTCTATTGCTAGCCCAGGAAAACTATTTCCCAAACTCCAAGAATCAACCTTTTTAGGAATGAACTTAATCAATCGGGCATCAGAGAGCTGCCGCACTGCATCTGCTCCAGCATCCTGTGCTTTATACTGTCTAGTAACAAATCCTTAGGGAAAGAGTACAAGGATAGGTTAGGCAGGGTGATCTTTCCCTAGGTATTCTGCCCTAGCTTTTGATAAGCAAGAGGTTGGGACCAAGGTTTCATCCAGACTGTTGTTCTGAACAGCAACTTCATCAATTTTTCCAGTTGCAATTTGTCCTTTTTATTAATTTGACCCTAATCACTTTATGCTTAGAAGTTCTACTGTTGGTGAAAATGCACTTTTTCCTCTTGCTCTAAAGCACCAGGCTGACAATTAAATGGTTTTTTTTTTTGGTTGTTCAAATAATCCTGCATTTACTTTCAAACCCTTCTTCATTTTATCACCCACTACCACATGCTGCTTCTGTCTTCTCCAGCTGTACAGTGCTCAGCCATCCAGGCTCTCCTCACACAGAAGCCATCCATAGCACTATTAGTCTAAACCATCCTCTGGCTCTTTTCTGGTCTCAGCACATCTTTCTGAGGCAGAGGTGACCAGCAGCACAGCGTTCAACACCTTAAGCAGTTCCCCTGTCACTCTGATGCCCCTGAGCTCAGCTCACAGAATACAGTCCAAGTGATTCTACAGGAAGTTTGCCCATCGATTCCTCTGGATCAGAAGTTCACCACTAAATCCGAATAAAACATCCACACATTTGAATGTCTGTTCCAAATCAAATTTGAGATCAGTTTGGATTTTATTTTGCTTCTCTACACCTGTGCTTTGTCTATGATCAAAGTCAGGCTTGGCTGTAATAGCAGCTCCTGAAGGTTGTATCTGCTTTTCTAACAGGACAAGGCATGTTCCAAAAATCTGCAGTCAATTCATGCAGTGACAGATAAAACTGTAAGAGATTAGTAAACACCTACGATGCAAATTACTGATTAGCTTTTCTTGCAATTATGGAGTTTACAATTCTGGACACTTGAGATTAGATTTTCTCTTACAATTCAAATATGTAAAAAAGAAGTCTTTCATAAATAGCAAAAGCAAGGGTGGTCTGCCACCCTTCCCACACCCCCTCAATTACATAAGCTAACAAAAACTCCAACTCCAGCGTCTCTTCTTCAGTATCAGTGTGATACTGAAGTGTGATACTTTCACTTTTGAAAGACATTATGGCTAGGCTTTAAATGTTTAAAAGTTATTTTATTTTGAAATCATAATCTTCAAAGTAAGATCTTGCGCATGAGCGGAGATAAGTGCAAGCTCCTAATTTAGGACAGTGCTATCTCACTGTCTGTCAAAATAAAGTGTTGAAAATGTCTAAAGTGCTACATCTGCAGGGGTTTGTTGGTTTGGCTTCTTCCCCCCCCCCGAGATTTTTCATCCACTATACCCACAGGCGAGTCGCATTTTCATCATTCATCAGCTGCAGCATCTGCAAATCACCCAAGCTATTCTGCTAGCTGGTGGATTACAAAAGAACAGCTTTTGGGCAAATGAAAGCGTAGCATTAAAACCTTCTCAGCTTCACAAGTGCAAGCAGGCAGGCTTTTGCTGTGCTAAGCACCCCCCAACAGTTTTAAAAACCAAGCCAAAAGAAATAGGATTTGCTGTGTGCCTTCGGGGGTAGATGACTCATTTAAAGATACACCATCAGCAGTGATGGAGGCAGCTCTCCTCACTGTTTTCTGCACCAAATAAGCAAAGCTCTGGGTAACAGGAAGGATTCCTGCTTTATGGGTTTTTGTAAAGTGAATGAGAACAGAACCTCAGCAACTAAACTGTAACTACATGTTGTAAGCAGTGGTATTACACTATGATGATAACTTATCATGGAAGCACAGAATGGCTCAGGTTGGAAGGGATATCAGAGATCATCTACTCCAACCTCCTCACCATGGACAGGGATGCTTCTTACCTAGACTCAAGGCCTCATCCAAACTGGCCTCCAACACCCCCAGGGAGGAGGCAGCCTCAAGCCCTCTGGGCAGCCTATCCCAGAGTTTCATCACCCTCACACTTAAGAACTTCTTCCTGAGATCCAGTCTAACCCTGCTCTCCCTCACCTTCAAACCATTCCCCCTTATCCTGTCTCTGGACACCCTTAGGAAATGTCCCTCTGCAGCCTTCTTAAAGAAGTCCTGGTTCAAGCATATGATCAAATGTGGAGTAATTAAATGAAATAAAATTATGACTTCACTGATTCCAGTATTTTCTCTGTAGGGCTTTCATGCTTATATGGACTAAATATAGTGCTCAATTTTTTTTATCCTGTAATGCAAACCTGTGAGAGTATTTCTAACTTTTTTGCATGCAAACATTCATAATAAAAAGTAACTTCTATGTTATATATAGCACATAAGGAGTAAAGATAGTGCTGTTTTGTGGCCTTATTCAGAGAGCTGCAGCAGCTCTGCTATGAGGACAGGTTATGAGAGTTGGAACTCTGCAGCCTGGAGAAGGCTTCCAGAAGACTTTGAAGTGGCCTTCCAGTATCTGAGGGGGCTACAGGAGGGCTGGGGAGGGACTATTGACAAGGTCTTGTAATGACAGGATGAGAAGGAATGGGTTTAAACTGGCAGAGGGGAGATTGAAACTGGATGTTAGGAAGAAGTTCTTTACAGTGAAGGTGGTGAGACACTGGCACAGGTTGCCTGGGGAGGTCATGGATGCTCCTTCCCATTAGGAACTAGGTGATCTCTGAGATCCCTTCCAACCTAAACCATTCTATGATAACTGATAAAACAATTTATCATATTTATTAAGGCTGTAATCATAAAAAACTCAAGGCAAGCTAAATGTTCAAGTGTCATTTTTAATTTATGGAATGTTGCCTACAGGTAGCAGGCAGGAAAATGCTTATTTTGTGCAATCAAGTAAAAAGAGTTTGAAGTGGTTTCCAAATGCTAACGCTACACAAAATGTGCAATTCCAAAAATAAACCTCCTTTTGTATGTTCTATGGCAATAAAATCAAGACACACATGGTGAACAAGACTTTCAGACCAATTAGGCATACAATTACACGTGCAGAAAGCATGCACAATTGTGCAGCTAATTTGTGCATGAAATTACTTTGATTGCACATACTAATTGGATAAATGTGTGTGCAAATGCCAGTAGTCATTTGTGCTAGCAATTATCCAATGTGCATACCTACTCATGGCAACTGCATGCGTAAATGAGATGCACTCTTGCGTACCTAACTGGTCTTGGGTTTTAATCAGAAATCCTCTTTTTCCCTCTACCAGGTCACTTGGACACAATATTTTTGCAAATTTTGTTCATATTTCTTGTACAAATGAGACAAAACAATGAACATGAGATCCAAGTGATCTGACTTCTTAATAAGCAAGAAAAGGAAAAGAAGAGAGTTCTTTTCCAGATAGACACCACCTTTTATCTTCCTTTGATAAGGGAGAAGATGAGAAATATAAAGCAGCTTGGAACGCAACAGGAACAAGTAAGGAACGTGACACCTGAATAAGAATTATAAAAATTGTTTGTAGGTCACCACAAAAAAATGAGTGTGAATAATCTGCTGTGTCCCCATGGAGGTTTTAGGTTAATTCTTCCAGACACGACTACAGTGCTCGCAGACTCAAGTCTGCTGTTCACAGACTTCAAGATTAAAACCAGAAGAAACTCTACAATGGAAAAGCAGTGAATGGGAATTAAAACACACATTCATATAAACACAGAAGTAGAAGCCCATATCCTGAGAGAAGCCTTAAAGGAAACAGTTGCTTACATTCCTCCTTTAAAATCTAAAGAGCTCTTTAAACACAGATAGGTAGGTAGGTAGAAAATGTCTTTAAACAGAATGATATAGAGTAGGGAAATGTCTTTTAATAGGAATGGGGTATTCAAAGGAGAATGTCTTGGCATGTTGGTACCTCTTGTGATATGAAAAAGAATTAAAACCAGTTTAAATGTCTTCTTCAAAGCACTAACGATGCAACAGAACCTCTCCCAGCTCAGCCTGCATGCACTTTTTTAAGAGGCTGTAGAGTCCTGGTCTGTTCAGTCTATCCTTGTAAGGAACCTGCCCCATACCACCATTTATTTAATTGTCTTCTTAGAAGTAAGAGTATTTCTCAGCTAAAGTATATGTGAATGTCAAACTAGTAAGGCCTTGTGTTACCATAAGGGTGCCTTGGGTTTTGCTTTCTGTTGCTAAAGTTCTATTTTCTCTTTCTGAGAGGCTGCTGGGCATAGCAGCAACTCTTAACAGACAGTTTCAGAGAAGTACCAAGTCCTCTCTATTTACTGATTAACACTGAGTCAGAACTATCATCTCAAAAATGTACTTCATGTGTTCATAGTTTTAGTTCAAGTGGTTTTCACTTAAGTTGAAAGCTCTTGGGTGTCTGGGCTGTGCAGCAGTGAATCTGTGGATGAAGCTAGCCTCTGACATCCGAGATCCCCAAACCTCATGTGATTTTGAGCAGGTCACAACCTCCTTGTTGAGGAGGGTATCAGCCTTTTTTATGAGGCTTGCAAGTGTGCATCACCCCACAGCCATATACTAACAACTGCATTATAAAGAGACCACCAAACTAACAAACTATGTTACGGATTAAGCTCCATAATGTTGAAAGGAGGTGGGGGAGGAGGTGTTTGGATTTTGATAGCTTCTATATCATCATAAAGATGTAGGAACAGCAGTTTTGGAACTTGTTGATATGCATGGAACTCCAGAAGCTCCTGTTCTTTCACTGCATTGCATCTATCACGGCTATTCTCTTCCAAGACACAGAAAAATGATTCAGCAGAAATTGAAGTTCCTCATTTCTATGCTGCAAGGGCTCATATTCATTTTCAGAGCAGTTCACAGCCTCAGAAAGATAGTTATTGTTAGCATGGACCATTCCTGAAACCTGAGATGCCCTGCTGAGGACACTCCATCAACAAAATCACAGTTGTCCTGCCCTGAAGTAAGTGATGCCCTGCTGCCCTCATAGCCTATTAGATTGCCCCAAGAAAATGTGTCCCATGTCACTTAGGGGACTCTGAATTTTCACTTGTTTGATGCCATCAGGTAAAACACAGCACTCTGCCTTTTTTCTCCAGGTGGCACTGTTCTCTGTGCAAACTGGAGAAAGGACTCCACTCTGTTCCAGCTCTACTGCTAAAAATTGCTTTTCAAAGTATTTAAAATTCTTATACCTTTACTTGAATGTTTACATATTGCAGCTACTACCCAGGTCTGGCAGAAGTAGAAATTAAATCATCCAACACAGATTACAAGAAACTACTGGTTTGTGTGTGGGAGGGGGGTTTAAAACATGCCTTCCATGGAAATAATCTGAAACAATAGAAGCAGTTAGCATAACTCTCACAGACATATCTTGTGACTACTTACAACTAGAGCTGCAGTCATTGCTTTTCTTGAATTTAGCACTTTAAAGTCCTGGTACTGAACAGACAGAATCAGCATCTTGGCTTCTAATGTGAAGTTTCCAGTCAAAATCAACTAAAACAGAAGAAGGAGGATCTGAAAGCAAAATGGAGTAACTATGACACTGGCTATCTGCAACCTCCACTCCCCTATTATTCCATATTCAGAGAATTTTGTATTTATCTCTAAGTTTCAGCCCCGAGCCTTAGTTTTGTACATATGTGGCTTCAAGTCTGACTGCATTTCAGCGTTCAAAAGGTTTCTTTCCTCTGGAAATATGTATTAAGTGGTTTAAATTGACACAGTAGTCCTCAGAGCCAAAGCCATCTTCAGCAATAGACAGAAAATATAAACCACTCCATGATCTAAATGCATGTTTTTCTTACACCTGTTTAAGCAGAGCTTGCTTCCTTGGGCAGCCTCAGTGGTAAGAAGAACTGGAGAGGAGAGAGCTATGTTTCAGTTTAGCTTCACTCCAGTGCCTGCTGTTTCTCATTTAACAGAAAACCCCTTTCAATTCAGCTCAGTTTCTTGCACTCTTTTATGTCCATCAGCTCCTTCCCAGTCTAAGTAAAAACAGTTTTGTAGGTTGTAAGAGAGATTAAATCACCACAGCAAATAGTTCTCATGTTTTCCCTTCAGCTCCTCCAATTTCTCCTCAGAGGCTGCTCTTTTGAGGCACTGCTTTTATTCAGCATGGCTTTTCAGTAAATTCACATCTCTAATCAGTGTGGTAATATTCAGAAACTACCACACACTTTTAACTTTTGCTATTCTAATTTCCATGCTGCAGTCACAGAATTTCAGACTTATATTCCAACGCTTTTCCAGGTGCCTTGTGTGGGCTCACATCCTTTGCATTAAGGGAATTCCAGCTTTGAGAACTTTTTGGGAAAGAAAAGCCATCACTTTTTCTTCCTCTTTTACAGTTTCTAATTATGAATTTACTTAGCTTGAGGTTCTATTCCTTGCTGTGTTTGTGTCAAAGAGGCTTTAGCAGGCAAACCCTGATCAAGTGTTGTTATTTGTACTCTCTTAGCCTATTAAGTTCTTTTTCTGTAGCTCAGCAGCCAACCTTGAAGGCTCTCATCTACAGGTGTTTCTCTGGCCTGACTCACATTTGAAGCTCTTCTCTCTAAGTTCTTCAACACTGTTCACCATTTAAATACTAACATGAATCAGAACACACTGCAGAATCAGCAATGCACACATAATGGTCTCAGCAGCTCCCAATGTTATTTTTATATTATTATCATAAAATTTACCCTATGTTACACAGCATTTGCTGGGAGTTTCTGTCGACTCACTTACTTGCCTTCTCAAAGTCACTTCCTTGCTGGACAGTGTCCGTTGTGCAGTTACAACTTGTTCTCCCTGTTCTGCAAGAAGACATCTGAGTCCAGCAAGCATTAACACATAGTTTATTATAATGGCCAATGCTCCTCATTACAAGCTGTACTACTGTGCATAATGGCTCTGTCCTTGTCAATGCTTATTAAGCCATAATCATTTTGTCAGTGGCAAACATTCTGAGTGGTAGTATTTATGCTACATTATTGATAGGAACATTGAAGAACAAAACACTTTTCTACCCTTCCAGAAAGCTTGCCTTTCAAAGACTATTTCCCATTGCTAGCTCCTTTATGAGGTCTCGTAGCTGATTTAAACCTATTTTTCACATGTTCATAATACTCTGATACTTTGTTATGTTCTAGCAAAGCCAACAACTTGCACCTAAAATATACATGGCATGTCTACAAATAGCTTTATCGGCATTAATCTTGAAGAATGATATAAAACTAATCTAATGATACTTGTCATTCATAACACAATGCTGACTCTCAATAGGAATGGAATGAAATTCCCTACAAACTTTTTTCTTTTCCATTCCTTGCCTGGGATTAATCAAATTAATCAGACTGTAAGTAATTCCAAACCAATCACAAATTCTGGTATGAAACAAAACCAGAAACTGAGTCTGGGGGGAAAAAAACCTGCAAATAAATACTTGGAAATGATCTAATTGACAATGAAGGCAACATAATGACTTCTTTCTGTTGTGTATACATTACACGTTAGACAAGGTGCAGAAGTCAATGGCTCCCACTAAAGCTAAATTCTACAGGCTAAGGTTATATGTGAAGAGCAGTTCAGAAGCTTAGAATGCAACCAAAAATGGTTAGAAATACTGCAGACGAGTTACATGACAACAGGCAGAAAGAAAATGGGTGCTACAGGTGAAACAGAAAGTGAACTAAGAGCACTTGTGTGTGCTAGTCAAATGGGTATTGGTAGATTTTAAACTCCCATTAATATTAAAGCAGTTCTCCATTTTATTTAAGACACCTCTTCCTT
Source organism: Psilopogon haemacephalus (assembly GCA_013396835.1). NCBI lineage: Eukaryota > Metazoa > Chordata > Aves > Piciformes > Megalaimidae > Psilopogon > Psilopogon haemacephalus. The sequence continues at coordinate 2,266,204 of VWZI01008677.1, read as the reverse complement.
TTTTGACCAGCTGTCAGTTTTCTATTAAACCTACCACACTACTGACACGCAAATGGCTGTGTGTGACCAAACAAAGCTGCTGCCTACACTGAGAGCTAATATCCCCAGATAAATACAAGTAAGTAGTGCAGTTAGAAAGCTGAGGATTTGGTAGCTTTTTTTTTTTTTCCCCTGAAATCTCTAAATGTTCTCTTTCATTATCTGAATACTTGCAAAATTTCTGCTGAAAAATAGAGTTAGTCAAATCCTACCCAGCTGACAGCACAGCTCCGTGTGTTTTCTCATTCTCTTTGATGAACACCGAGCAGACAACGCAGCCATCTGGTCAGGGAGAGAGAAATTGTGTAAAAATGAGATATGCGTGTGTAAATAAAAGATTGATGAATGAAGCCCTGAAAGCTGAGATGAAAGTGAAGCAGAACAGACAGGTAAATCATTCTGATACTTATGTTAGTGCTGAAATTATGTTCCCCTACTTTCTTCTTTTTTTTTTTTTTTCTGCTGACAGCAGTGCAGGTGACAAAAGATACCTTCAATTTTGCTGCTGACACAAGTGCTGGAGTTTAGCAAACTGTTTTAGTTCTGTTGCTGAGAAAGCACGATGTAGTCAGGAAGAAGTGAGAAAGTTTTGTTGCTTCATTGCTAATTACTTGTGATGAAGCCACATCCTAGCATGCTGATGGTTATTTAGCTACCAAGCCCCACCTTCAACACTACCTAGAGAACAGTTTAGGATAGCTTGCCAAAATTGAAGCCGAGTCTAGAAAAACACAACACTTCCAAACCTGTTCACTTTAAGTCAGACTCAAAGGGCTATTTATACCTTCTTGCATAGTTTCAGAAGGGTTTTTAAGTTAGATGCCTTCCCTGACGGGTCTCTGAATTTTTTGGTGTTGGTTTCAGTAACATGTTTTACACCTAAAAGCATCATCTAAAAGCCCACTAGACTGGAAATGTAAGCAGGATCTGTTCTACATACCAAAATCAAATGATACTGGGTGAAATGATCCTGGGGGTGCTCAAGGACACATGGTGGTGTTCAATGTCAGTTTGGATGAGGACTTGAGCAGTTGAGTCTAGTTGAGAGGTGTCCTTGCCCATGGTGGGGAGGTTGGAGTAGATGATCCTTTCTAAGCAGAGGTCCCTTCTAACCTAGGCCATTCTATGATTCTATGATACAGTATCTAATAAATCACCAGTTTAGAAACTAATGAACCTTACTTGATGCAATTCCTATTCTGTTTCAGCAGGAAATGGACTCTATAATCTATTTTCTTGTTATCATGTTGACTCAGTGTTTCTCAGTCTTCCTTTTCCCTGTAATTACTCTGAGAGACTGCTGTTAAATTATATATTTACATTTTGTCAATCAACAAAAAAGCTCATGGTATATAAAACCCTTGCTACAACTCATTTTTCACAGAAATAATTATTTGACAGTACAGAAGGATCCCTGAGTACACCTAAATCTACATCATTCTAGGGAGAAATAAATGTTAATGGCTCATCTAATACCTGAAATGCCTACTGATTATTTGTTGGTATGCTGGACATTGCATGAGTTTAAAGCCAACAGCAGTCTCTCTGCAGTAATCTTTGGCATAAGTTGCATGAACCAGACTCATTTGTAGATCAGCATCATCAGTCTTATTATCTTAGATTGAGTATTTCATGGAATGTTTGATACTTAGTATAAATTATATCACCATGCAAATCAACAAGTTTCAGAAGTGAAGCCTTTTGATCGACCCTCTCCCGTTCTGTGGCTATTGCTTCTCTTACAGCTTAGAACAGAAAACCTTTTTTAAAAGGATGACCTGTGCCAAATGTGTACCTCCTACAATTTCAAAGATGTAGGAGTCTGAAAAATAAGGGTCTGCAGAACTTCAGAGCTGTAAAGCAGCAGAACTCAATCCTTCTGGCTCAAAACTCGCAGGCCTCTACCATTAGATCTAAAAGATTTCTCCCCAACAGCTGTTTGCAGCAGCACATCTACTGCTGCCCAGCAGCTTTGAGTCAGTTAAACCAGCAAAAATATTTCACGTGTGAGGCACTTAATTTGCCAGAATACATTTAGGGGTAAGTTTTCAAAAGTAGAAGCAAGCAATTGGCAGCGACCTCTTACCTGACTGGAGGCAGGCATCTGATTCTGAACCAGAACCTTGGAAAAAATCTTGTATTTTATGCTTTTTTTTCAGTATTAGACTACTGAGCCTAATTCTAATCCTAATTCTAAGGGGGAATGGTTTTAAGCTAAGGGAGAGGAAATTTGACTGGATCTTAGGAAGAGGTTCTTTAGTAGAAGGATGGTGAGATTCGGGAATAGCTTGCCCATGGAGGTTGTGGCTGCCTCCTCCTTGGGGGTGTTGAAGGCCTTCAGCAGCTGAGTCTAGTTGAGAAATGTCCCTGCCCATGGTGGGGAGGTTGGAGCAGATTATCTCTAAGGTCTCTTCCAACCTAAGCTATTCTTTAGGATTCTATACTGACAACTGTTGCTTAAGAGAGTTAGTAACACAACCAAAAGAGATCAAAGCTAAGGATGTGCAATACTAAGTAAAATCAGTATGAACTGTTAAATATTTAACCAACAACAGTGGTAGAACCAGGAAACATTCACGATGCACACAATCTTTTAAAAAATACACTCCTACAGCAAAGATTTCAGTAAGAGATTTCATGTAAAATTTCAGTAAGAAGTTCATGACTTGGCCATATTTTTTTACAGCAAAAGAATATGTTACTTCCCACGTGAAGAAAAAGGCCTAGCCAGCAACTTAATTCCACTCATGCTTGTCCTATACGCTCCACATTAGATAGCATCAGTAAAAACAGTACACCTGTGAGTGAGAGGCCAGCATTTCTATCCATAAACTGCTTCTAAAGATAGGTACAGAATACAACACTATCTAAAAAACAACAAAAGCATTTCAATAATTACTGTTAATTCTTAACACAGAATGAATAATGATCAGACTGTGCCAGCGTAGTGCAGTGCACCAGTAGGAACTTTGTGTGCCTTACGGCACCACATCCAAGAAGGAAGGGAGGACCTGTTGTTACTGACTTTGCACAGGCTGCTGTGTAATCCAGGCCTTAGCATTGGGGAGAATTCAGTGTCAATTCACCTATTGTTAGCTTGGATTGCTAAAAGACAACAAAGCTAAAAACAGGTGGATGCTTATTACTGATGGAACTGATGCTACGGAGCAGTGAAGAGCAGCTGTCATGCTGCACTGCTTACTGACACACACAGCAGATAGCTGGGGATGACATTTAGCAATGCAATGAACCCCAAAAGAAAAACGATGTCCACAGATGTTAATCAGTTACTGCCTCCTCCAGTTTGTCTCTTCTTTTAAAGCTTTTAATGCAGGCTTTCATCTTACAGTAAATACCAAATACTGCCTTGCTCTGCAGGTGCAACATGCATGCTCCTTTCATGCTGCAAAGTGTCAACAGGAAACATAAATCTCAAGAACACAGAGTTAAAACTTACCTCCTCGTGAGTAGTTGTTAAAAGCTTTAAAGCACCAAACCTTCTACGCCTGAAGTGTTCACTCACATCTATGACGGGCAAAGAAATACCTGCTACAGACACGCTGCCTTGCTTATGATGGGTACAAGGACAGCCCCCAGGCTCTGCCTCGTTTCCCCTCACACACTGCTTAAACAGAGCTGAAAAGCCCCAGAACGCTACTGCAAGAGAACAGAGTTGCTGCTCACACACTGGACGTGACATGGAGCCATGGCTGGTTTTCTGTCCTTGCCTCAGCTTCTGCCAAGTGTAAACGTAGTGTAACATTTCCCCCCAAAGATGATTAGGTACTTGTGAGACATGCCACGACAAAGAATACTAAAGTTGGTTACATTTAAACAAACAAACACCAAAACAAAACAAAAAAAACCAACCAAAAACTTTTTTCCCATGCCAGACATTAACCTCAGCAGGAATGGAAAGCTCTCAAACAAAGCATACTGCAGACTTCTTTCCCCTAGCCAGTCAGAACAGCCAACACACAAGCAAACCCAGCCATTTACAAGCTTTTAGCTCTTCTCTTTTTCTACCTGATAGAAGGCCTCCTCTTAACCTCCTTTTTGCTCATAAGCACAGAAAAGCACCATCAACAAGGCTTTTGTGTTGAGAAGACCCTACCGTGAGATGGGAAGAGGTCAAGCAGTAAATACAGCCTGGGTAGCAAGAAGACTGACCAAGGAGAGAAACTAAACATTGTGATCTGATGCTGCACAAGAGCTTCAAAGTGCTCTGATGCTTCTGAGCAGCTGTTCCCAGGCCGAATGTGTTATGCAAAAGGATGCTGTAGGACTGTACCTTACACTGAAAGGTTTTGTGAATTATATTATCTGTAAAACCTGAGAAATTTGGCCTCTGTTTCCTTTCCTTCCCCTCCTCATAGTTATTATTGCCTCATTATACAGTCATTTGTACAATGTTTTGGCAGACATTTACTATTGCATAAATTAAAGTCACTGAATCTAGTTTTGCCTACAGGTCTTTATGAAAATACCAGCAACATTTTTATTTGAATGTCAAAGTTTGTCAACCATTAAACTGATTGATTTTTCATTATGCAGTTCAACAGAAGAAGCAATTTCCAGCTTGTATGCAACATTACTCTGAGAAAAATATACAGCTTTGAGAAATCCTTCCTGCTTATTCTGTTAAANCTAGGTTTTGAGGCTGACTTCATGCATTTTACAATATCCTGAAACAGGTAAAATGCTGTAATTCAGTTCACTGAAAAAAAGAATGAATTCAGCTGCGGTAATCCTAAACTTCCAATAATCCTTTAAGAACTTGCCAAGTGGTTTTGTAAGAAAAAATACCTATTGATTTTAATAGCAATAGGCTTAAGCCCTGCAAAGTGAAGCTACCACAGCATCCATAACCCCGACCAGACTCAGCACTCTAAAGAAAGCCCTTCCAGAGAGCAGTGCAGGACAAGCTCTGAAGGGAGCCTCTCTCAGCCCGACACTGTGGACATACTGATCAAGTTCAGAGAACAATTTTCTTGCCTTGTTTAGTTCTTGGCCTCCTTTGCAAAATCATCAAGGGTGACAGTCACAGCTGATTCCAGTTGAGAGATGTCCCTGCCCATGGCACAGAGGTTGGAGTAGATGATCACTGAGGTCCCTTCCAACCCAAGCCATTCTATGATTTTTTTGGGTTCCCTGGACTGTGGATAATGAAACTCAAAGCTAACATCAGCTTACAGCACCTTTGTTTTTAACTTAATACACAGCCAAAAGCACTCACTACAAAAATACCATGACTTTCATTATGTCTATAAATAGGCAACCTTATAAATTATCACACAGAACGTTAATGACATTAGCATTAAGTCCTAATTAAACAATATGCATTACAATCTGCCAGCAAAATATGTATAATTAGAAAACAGATTTTTAAAAGAACTATAATTTTGTTATTTTTATTAAGCAGTGAAAGAAGAGTTTGTGCTGAAACCTTACTTGTAAACAGAAAATGCTAGAGACGGAAAGAGAGTCTGGTTGAGAGGCAGCCCTGCCCATGGCAGAGAAGTCAGAGCAGATGATCTCTGAGGTTACTTCCAACCTAAGCCATTCTATGGCTAACAAAACCTCTGCTATCCCAAGCACACTCTCATAGTCAGATTTGATTCTTGCTCAGAAAAATCATTTGCACCTCTGCCCTGACCCAGGTGCAGGCCTTGTACTTGGCCTCGTTGAACTTCACAAGGCTGGCTTGGGTCCACCTCTCATGCCTGTGCAAGACCACACAACCTGGTGTCACCACTGCCCATGTCACCAACAAAGATGATCAACAGCAGTAGTCCCAGTCCCAACCCCAGAGGGACACCACTTGTCACTGGCCATTGAGCTGTTGCTGGCAACTCTCCAAGTGTGGCCACCCAGCCAATTCCTTACCCAGTGAGTGCTTCATTTCTCGAGTCCATGCTCTTCCAATCTGGTGACCCTGTGTGACAGTATCAAATGCTTCAGACAAGCCCAGGTAGATGACATTGGTTGCTCTTCCCTCACCCACTGATGCTATATCCCCACCACAGAAAGTCTAATTAACGTTTCTGAGTTCTAAAAAGTTTCTAAGGTAATATAAAAAGCTAAACCCAGGTGAAGAAGTGTCCTGCTGACCTCACTGTGCTGGGCAGGTGTAAAGCTTGCAGCACTCTCAAAGAAGCTTTCCCCCAGGACTGAGAAGACACCTACATAAACCTGCCACTTGAGCAGCATTATATACACGGGGAACTAACTGCTCTCTGTGCAACCATTGTTTAGGCAAATACATCTGGGTCTTGATATACACTCAGCTTGATACCTTCCATCTTTTGTGTCAAAGTCTGCAAGTGGTGTAAAATATATTGTCTGTTAGAATTGTGACAGGAAGAGTATTTTCCATTAAAATCTCCTCTGATCAGAACTCCCATGCAGTCAACAACTGCATCTTCCTGAAGCCTCACTGTCAACTTTCTGAATCTCAGATGTCATTGAGATTTACCACGTTCCTGCCCAGCTCCCCATCCAGATTTTGAAGAACCATTCACTCTTACAAACACGACCTGGCAGCCTGTAAATTGTGGAATTGATAATAAGCTCTATTTCCTCCAAAAGTAACTTTTTTTTTCGCTTGATACAAGGCTGCCAACACAAATTCCACTTGGGTGACCACTTCCTACTGCTTACTTCTACAGCTGAAAGTAGCCTTCTATGGTAACTTTAGATCACATGAAAAAAGGTTACTCTCTAAATCATACACACCTGTGGTCACAGAAACCTATGGAAATATAAAAAAAGGGAATCAACAGCAGATAACTCCCTGGAGTCTGCAGGGCTTTTTGACAATTAATGGTTTCATTATGGCAGAAAAGCTAGGAGAAATCTCTGGAGCAGTTCAGGGTAGTTTGGGCATCAGGATACTGATATAAAAGGGGCAGAGAAGTAAAAACCTGACATGTACTGCACAGGGCTCTAAAAGATCTATAGTAATCATCTTAGCAAAGGAAGAGTGGATAATTGTATCCACAGATAAACAATACTTTCATAATGGGCATGAATCCATTTACATTACTTCATTTTTGGTTAATAGTTGCCTCACACCAGAAGCACGCAGATCATTTTGCCTCAGAGTCCATCTAACTGTTGTTAGGCTCTCACATAGCAGAAGGGGAAATCAAAGCACAAGACTCAGCTACCTTGGAGCATGAAGGTTATGACAAACAGCTCTCCTTTCATGTTCTTCTTCCCACTGCAACAGTTCTGCTTTAGCTATTTCCGTTTGTTTGTCTGTCTCTCCTTTCTTCTTTCCACCACCACAGCAAAGTGGATAGTTCATGTTTTTCCACTCCTAGCCTGCTAAAGTATTGAGGAAATTATTTTTTTCCTTTTAATAGATGAGATTCTGGATGGATGGTAAGTGACTCCATCTCTTACTATATGAGACAACAGCATTTTAATACTTCTGACTTGCTAATAACTGCTACTTAAATAGTACCTGGTTGTTGAGATTCAGCTGTTGCAACCTACTTTGCTGATGTGAGAGAAAAGGGCCTAAAATACAATGAGTCAAAGCAAAAGGAGCCATGCAACCTTCTGGGTACAGAAAGTGATACCAGCTACATAAAGAGTTGTTAGAGGACCTCTGAGAAGACTCAGAGATGTACAGAAAATAGAAAATACAATATAGAAGATTTTTTAAAAGCCCTGAAAATTCCCCAGGTCCTCTTCAGAGCATTTCAGTGAAAGGGCACAAAGCAGGCTCTCCATCACATTTCCACACAGAGGCTGACAGTTCCTGGATGTTTCTGAATCAGCAAGTCTAACACGAAGGTATTTTTTTCAGGGGTCAATTTTCCCATTGATACAAGGAGGATTTACACATGCAAGTCCCATTAACATTAATAGGAGTTGCCTACATAAATCCCCCTGCAATGATAGCAGAAAAGTCTCCATAGTCTGCAAGGATCTAAGTTCTAATGATTACCTGTCAAATGGCCCTAAGCATCATCATCACCAGAAAAAGCAGACGTAGCAGCTTCATGCCTGGCAATACTTGCAAAGGAAGAGTAACTAATTGCAGTCATCCAGATAAGGCAGTGCAACAGCAGAGGGAAAATGGCAACAAGCTGCCTGCTTGAATAGTAAGGGTTAATCCAATTAAGCGACTTAAAAAGCAAGTACTCATTAAAAAAGGAATTCAAACATATCAAAGCACTCCTTAGAAAAAAAAAGGTGTGAATATTGTATGAGCTCCAAGGTGCTTGAAGGATAATACAGCTACTTGTTTAAAAATTCAATTAACCTTATCTTTCTTTAACTTGATTTATTAATAATCCCCCAGATAGATTGCCAGTTTTTAAAAAGTCATGTTATCTTTTGAATACATCCTGTATGACAAGCCTTAAAAACTACTTCAAATAAGCCCAACCCTCGCTTTGTTCACTTCAATCTTTTAAAGCAAGAACAAAATGCAGTTCAGTGCACGAATTCTGTAACACAAAAAAAGATCAACAGTCTTTGCTACTGCTACTGCAAGTGAGCTATTGGGTACTCAAGTACCATGGGAGAAACATTTTATGTTTCCATTCACCACGTGAAGGAGACATGAAAACAGTTTTTAAGCAATCAATGTAGTGTGAAGTCATAGCCTCCAACTTGTAGATTCCATCTGATCTAAAATCAAATTTGCACTATTTCCCAACTTTGCTTCAGTCAGACACAGAGCACCAAGAAACTGCTTTACTGAGCCCTATTAACTTAGAATCATTGAATGGCTTGGGTTGGAAGGCACCTCCAAAGGCCACCCGGTCCAACTCGCCCTGCAGTCAGCAGGAGCATCCTCCACTAGATCAGGTTGCCCAGAGCCCTGTCAAGCCTCACCTTGAGTATCTCCAGGGATGTGGCCTCAACTACCCTGCTGGGCAACCTGTTCCAATGTTCCAGCACCTTATGGTGCAGAACTTGTTCCTAACACCCAATCTAAATCTGCTCTTCTCCAGCTTCAAACCACTGCTCCTTGTCCTCTCCCTGCAGGCCTTTGCAAACAGTCCCTCTGCAGCCTTCTTGTAGCCCCTTCAGCTACTGGCAGGCTGCTACTAGGTCTCCCTGGAGCCTTCTCTTCTCCAGGCTGAACAACCCCAGCCAGTTCTTGTAACAAATGTGTTCCAATCCCCTGATGAATTTTGTGGCCCTCTTCTATACACACTCCATCAGGTCCATGTCTTTCCTGTGTTGAGGACTCTGAAGCTGGACTCAGCACTGAAGGTGAGGTCTTACCTGAGTAGATTCTCTCCATCTGCTGGCCGTGCTGCTTTTGATGCAGCCCAGGCAGCCTTTGACTACGAGTGCACATTACAAGATCATGTGCAGCTTCTCATCCACCAGCACCCTCAAGGCCTTCTCCACAGGGCTGCTTTCTATCACCTCATCCTGCAGCCAGTATTGATAACAAGGATTGTTCCAACCCAGGTGCAGGACCCTGCACTTGGTCTGGTTGAATCTCAAGAGGTTCACATGGACCCACCTCTCCAGCTTGTCCAGGTCCTTCTGGATGACATTCTGTACCTTATTTAAATATACTGTCCCTCAGCTAAGCTTCGGCCCTATTAGACATGTCACCATGATGAAAGCAGACCACAGAATCCTCAGGACATCTCAGCTAACCACTGAACTGCTTCCCTTGAGTAACTGAAAAGAAAACACAGACAAATGCACTTGCAAGCAAGCCTTTAATTTTCATCACATGATTTCCTTGTAAGCACAGAAGATGAAAAATTCAACTGTGATGCCCACTACCAAAAGACAAGCAGGGACTAGGTCCTCCACTTTGCCCTCTTACAGGTCTGTAGCTGTTACATACAATTACCACACAGGCATGCTTTCCAAGACACACAAACTACAGCTAGATGAGGAGGCAGTCTGCTGAGGACTAGATATAAAGAACTGCTTAGTTGCAAGCATTCAGAGCTAACTGATGCTTAACATTGGACACATTTCAACCACTTATTTTTCCGAGGATGTTGGAAGTATAGACACAATGGTAGCTAGCCAATAAACAATGCAAACACAAACTGGGGCTTTGAAATGCAAACTGGACAGTGTATTAGGCTGCAAGCCAAGGGAAGCTGTAAAAAAATAAATAAATTGACCTTTCTGGCATGAAGCCGTTTCAAAGGCAGCACGTGCACCACAAAACCCTCCAAAAGCCTGCCTCAGAAGTCAAGTTCAGGCAGTGCTGAGGATTCCAGCACTTTTTATTTACCTACAGTATTTAAGCACTGCTAGAACTCTATCTAAATTCACATAGAGGTTTAAATCTCAGCTCATCAAAACTCACTGATCTCTATATTTATACTTCTGACCTATTGGGTAAAGATTTAAGTAAATGCTAAATACTTTTTACCTTTTGACTACCTAATTTCAAGCATTTTCAGAAGAAGTGCAAGTTTATCAGGTCATCTATAACAGCTTTCTCATGTTGTAATCTTTCATATAAACTAGGCTTATAAATACTTCAATAGATTTTACTGTATAAATGCTTTATGATTTATCATTACAAAAGACATAATTTACAGCTGTCACACTAATTTTAATCCTATTAACCAGCATCAATTTGAACCTTTGGAATTAGCAGTTGAACTTTCTCCCCACCACAAAAAAACCCTTAGTTAATGATAATCTGAACTTCTCAGACCCCATACATCACCAACGTAATGGCTTATTAAAAGGCTGAAATACTGCAACTAACCCAGTAAACATAGCCACAAGCACACTCCAGTTATGAGTTTAAATTTTGTCAGGCAATCCAGCAGTATGTTTGAATTGTGCTGTTTTCCTGACTACAGTAAATTAAGTCACTAGTTGAAACGTGTGATCTAGTGGATCTAAACACAAAAAATTCAGTGTAGAACAGTTTAATGTGAGGAACGAACATCTACTGAATTTATATTTGCTGCTAACTTATGACATCGGTTTCAAAACCATACAAGAAATTTTTCTTTGTACAAATTAAACATGGCATCTGTTACATATCCTAAAGCAACTCCAGAACTGTCAATACCATTGCCTTTCAGTTCCATTCATAGAACCACTTTGAAGGACAGGTTGTGAAGCTCACCTTCAACTCTTTAATTAGCATTGATCCAACGATTTTTAGCAGAACTTTGATATGTTGTATCAGAAGATGATCTTCTGACTGGTAAGCAAATCTGCATATCTTTTCTTCTGATTAGTTTTGACTTGTTGCCTGTATAAAAGATGTCAACCAAATTCTGATTCTAAATTCTCTCAACGAACTGCAAATCCTACTTTAGCATTTTTAAAAACAAATGCTTTGTTCTACATTTCTGGTTGAGCTACAAACACTTCTGGATCTGGTGGATCTATTTAGAAACGTCTCAGCTGAACTGCATGACCAAGAAACATAATTCAAGGTAAGGAGAAAGTAAGGCAATTGCAGATAATACAGCTGTGGGGGTTTTAAACCTCTTCTTCTTACCCTTCCTCCTCCTTCTACAAAGAGCAGGTTACTAACAGTACTAATTCACTTTTCATCATCTTCCTTTTTAACAGCTATACCACCTCCACTACTGCTTTCCTCTGTTGAAGATTTAGGCTCTGTCTCTGGTGAACTACTGAATTCAGACTCTTCTGGAACAATTTCATCTTCTTCATAAATAATATCTTCTGGGTTTGGTGGTGGAGGGCAGAAGTCCTCTGCAGGAAACATTTCTCGGAAAATAGTCTCAGCCTATTCAGAAAAACAAAAAGGCATAAAATGAAAAGTAGAGCCTGGCACTGATATTTTACAGATATTGAAAATTAACCTCTGTTCTTTCAAACCAATGGTGATTTCATACTTTCATAGTATTGTAAACACATGGGAACTCCATTTCTTCTTGCAGTCCTCAAGAGAGAAAAAGAGATCTTTTTACATTGTTCTACAAGGAAAGTCACAGCCCAGGGCTTTGCAGAAAATGCTGGCATTTTCATGTCATACTGAGGACAGGAAAGTTGACTTTTTGCAAAAACATTCTTAGATGGAACCAAATGAGAAGCATGGGAAAAATCCTGCCTCTCTTTCCAGAGAGAAGAATCTGTTTCACATAAGGAGCAACCTCAGGAAATAGTTAATATGCACCATCTCCACCATATCCACGGGGACTTCCCTCTTGAACCTTACCCCAAAAATATCCATTTCTGGTTTTCTGAACAATAGCTCAGGTGAGAAATATTCTCCTGTCCTGGAATATTCTAACTGAAAAGACATGTATACTTGTCTACATGTGTCCATCATTTCAGTCTATCAGCTCTGTGCACACATTGTGCCTCACTTAAGAGAGCCTGTAAGACACTGTCAAGGGTTCAGGCTGGGCTGGCCACCAGACAACTGAAGAGACTGCAGTGTAAAGTAAAACCACTGAAGAGAATCATAGAATCATTAAGGCTGGAAGAGACCTTTAAGATCGTTGCGTCCAACATGTAGAATACATCACAAAACCTGAGAGAACAAGACTCAAAATTATATGACCTTAAAAATTCTTGAGAAGCAGACACTTTGTACAAGCAAAGGAGGCCAAAAAAGCCATTTGAAAGCCCAAGAATGAGGGAAGCTTTTTTAGCTAGCATGAAATGTGCTTGTGCAAATAACTTATCTATGTGCCTCTCAAACAATAAAAACCAGCTAGAGACACTCGAGAAGTTATTTACTGAATGTAATTCACATTTCCAGAAAGGTTTTCCTGACCAAGTCCTTCAGCTTGTAAAGCAAATGGAGGCAGGTGATGAAGATCACAGTTGTGGCTTAGATTCCTAGAGAGGGGAAGGAATATTGCCTGCTGATTTTGTCTATTCAGTAAACGACGCCCCAGAGACAAGCTGTGAGGAGAGCTCCCACACAGGCAGCAATGTAGTTCATCTTTACATTCATGCTGCTACCAGACACCGCGCCGAGAAAGCTGACAGTAGGGTCAGTTAATGCCAGCTGCAAAGGCTGATTACATGATGTGGACTCCTGGACAAGAGGGAATTGTTTTCAGATTAATACATCATTGACCATGTACCAAACAGCTTTCTGTGATAAACTTCACTGCCCACCAGCAGTGGATGTGTATCACCAGCATGTGGATGCAGGACTCTACTATTAACTGCTTAAATGACCCTGTCTACTCTCTGTTCAATTTCATTTTTCATTCTGATCCCTACCGTTCACTCTTTCATACTCATGTAGAAATGTTTAAAACTATTTATATAGGAAAAAATACTCTTTATATAGGAACTTTATATAGGAAATATTCTCTATTTCCAAATCATAGTTTTGTAATTTGAAAACCCTGTCTGGCATGTCAAGGAGGTACAAATGTCCTACAAAAACATTGCGAAGACACCTGAGAGGAATGCTAGGAGGTTTTCTGTGAATTTTTGTGTATTTACTATTGTCTCTGAATATTCTGCCTGTTGCCTGCACAGGAAATGGATATTTCACAAGCTGTCCATCTATATGGTTTTGTTCAGGGAGCCTTCACTCTTCACCTCCAGTTCCAAAGCACGAGCAGCTTGTCTTACACTGAGTACTGGCTTGGTTTGCCTGCTCATAGGCAAGTTCTCTGTACATGTCTCTAGTCAGAAGGAACTGGATACACAGACACTGAGAACTAAAAAAAAAAGAACTAAGTGTGACTTGGTACCAAATACTATCTCGAGGTCACAAACAGAGTGACATTCCCCTGACTTCCCTCAGAGACACGATGACACCATCATGTTTTTAACTTAGTGATAGTAAGGCAAACAGTGAGTAAACTGAGACAGATAACATAATCAGGTCAGTCGTTATGCTGGTTTATTTTTCCCCAGCAGGTTTTAGGTTTGTGACTATGTCCTGCAGGCATGAAGTTCCTTTGGGGCTCCTTCCAACTTCAGCTGTAGACAGGCTTTTCTCACCTTTGATTTGGAGTGCTTCTCTACTGTTGCACCTCTGTAACTTTACAGGTGAAAGACAACATATCTGGGGAGTTATCAACCACATTTCTGAATTACTCGACAATTTTTCCTTTCCACAGGAACTGTTTTTCCAAGGTGACCACATTTAGGTATTGCTGCTTTCCAGATTCCTTTACCTGTTCAGGTACTTGATCTGCTATTCCTAATGTTACTGGATCACACATGACCTTTCTTACGTTTCCTCTGTTCTCAATCCCACTGACATTCACTTTCCTCGTTAAATAAGATTTTTCTGTATGTCTAGCTGTGAAGTTTTATAGCTGTATTAGTACTAATTACCTAGCATAAAGCAGAATGACCCAGAACAAAAGGAGACTGTATTGGACTCCCTTAAGGCTTTAACATCAAAATTCTGCTACCAAAAACCCAGGGATCTGCCCCACCTGTTGGACAGCACAGTCATTTCCTAAAGCAGCGTCTGGTCCAGAACAGACATAAACGTTTGAGGGTAGGCCACTGTATGAATCTTTCTCAACTCCTGAAGAATCTCTCATGTTAAAATAGACTGCCCAGAGGACTCTAGGTTTTCCTGATTCTTCATTCTCAGTCTCTGAAAAGAAAAAAAAAAAGAGTGTTCCTTGCAATCGGTGTTCACATGTAGTAAGGCAAATACAGAATCTGGCATAGTAAGTCTGTTAACACAGAATCACTGTAAGAAAGCAAAGTTTATTTCTTCAAAAAGCCAATTAATTTTACTTTCTATTCTTTTCTGAGCTACTTTTCATCACACTTTCCTTTCAAACCATTTACTCTGTACACACTACACCATGTAAGAACCAATTATCACCTAAATGCATACTACCAAGGAGCTTGGTCTAAATTTAACACCTTCCACTTCAGCTTATCTGGCTCACTCTGGATTCACTCCATCAGCATATGATGGACTGAACAAGTCCTCCCTGGGCTGTGCCAACTTGAAGTTCCTGCATTCCATGTGCAAAGATATTTTTGACGTATACATCTTCCCCTTCCTCATTTAGTAGTTTATCTTGGTATGGGAACTATTCTCCTAACAGACCTTTGTGTGCTCTACGATTGAAATGACTCCAAACCAGTCTGAGGAGATTAATTAATGGTCATGGCTTAAACAAAAGAAATGTCAAAGGAAAACCCACAAAGGATACCTCCCTCTCAAATTAACTCCAGATAAAGAATTCCCAAAGCCCAGATGTGGGCTATGCAGTGTGCAGGATCTCTGAAGTAAAGGAAATGAAGTTCCATTCATCTGCGCTCACGGAGGACTTGCACCATGCTACAGCACTCATTGCTGAGATGAACACAAAAGGCTCACCAACTACACCCTGCTTGTTCACCATTTGTACCTACTTCCAGCTACTTTGCACATTCCCTCTAAACACAGGGAGAAAAACTTCAGGGATGATGAAGGTCACTTTCTAAGAGTGCAGAATGCAGTGGAGGAATACACAACACAGATTCTTAGCTTAATAGATCCTATTTGTTTGGCATATTTGCTGTCCCCTTTTTGGTATTTTACCTCCTCCAAAACAAATGAAGCTTGTAAAAGACCTTGTGAGATTCACTTCTTTCCGAGGAATAAACTTCTATATAACAACAGCATTCAAAACAGTATTTCCAAGCAGTTGAATTAGAAAAAAAGAAGAGATAAATCTAGGCCATTCCTTCAGTATCTTTCTATAACTGTCAAGTATTTTTTAAAAAATAGGTGCTAACCACACTGAGCAGTTTGAAATATAAATTAAATTCATCAGCCTGTGAAAGTCTGAGCCTTAATACAGGGCAAGATGCTCTTTAATATATTTAAAAGTTCACATTGCTCATAAAAGTTACTTCTTCCTCATTTAGGCAGGAAAATGAATGGAGTCCTCTTCTCCAGGTGACTTTGCCTCTTTGACCTGCCATGGCCCAGTGCTCACTTTATCTGGTGATTCATTTTCAATAACTCCAACAGTATTTGTTCTGACATTTTAATTAAAATACGACCACTACCTCATCCTGATGATAAAAAGGCCTATGTGTCAGGAAAAACTAGCTTCTCAGTGCCTCAGTGCACCTGAGGACCCCTATGATCACACACTTTCTACAGAAGAATTTCAGGCAGGTTCTAAACAATCTATCATTTCAAAACTGGATCACTTTAAACATTAAGATTAATGCCACCCCCCCAAATGATTAGAAGACACTAAACTGCAAGCTAATCTTTTCTTCACAGAGTCTTTGAAACACATGGCACTGCCCTGAAAATTTAAGACATGTTAAAGGCTGGAATCGGTGAGCTTTCAATTAACAAGCATCAACACAAAAAGTCTTTGCAGCTCTCCAAACTAATACAGTTTTCTGTTTACAAATCTTAGCTGTATCCTACACATTTGATTTGTGGAGACTCTTGTACTGAAAACCTAGTACAGCATTTACAGCTTTGGGACAGCAAATATCCTGTAAGAAAAAATATCAACAAAACACAAAACAAACCAAACCAGGAACAGACAATGCATACTATAGAACATTTTATTTTCTATTAAAAACACTTTGTTGTCTAACAAAAACAATAAGGTAAGTGCATCTTTATTGAAAGCTAGAGGGAAAAAAGGTGTAAAGCTGGAAAAACCTCATGAAAAGCTGAACTCAAGGCTTTAATGAAACATTGGTCTTAAATACAGAGCCCTGAGAGGAAAGAAGCAGGCTACATTAAAGACTGCATTTAGCTTTTGTGGGGCTACATTAAAGACTGCATTTAGCTTTTGTGGGGCTACATTAAAGATTGCATTTAGCTTTTTTTGGGGCTACATTAAAAACTGCATTTAGCCTTTTTTTTTTTGGGCTACATTAAAGACTGCATTTAGCTTTTTTCAACAGGAGAAAAATTCTACCTGAATTCATGCTGCAAATATTACAAGCAAAACAATTATAAATATCACAGAACACTTTCACATCTTACTCACTTGCATATATATGAGCACAAACACTTCCAGTGACAGCTCAGCATTGTTTGCTCACAGGAGAACTCTGCTTTGCCAGGGTTAGAAGGCAGCAACAGCTTTTATGTGCATGCTACCTATTCCACAAGTGTTGCCTAAAAGCATGATTACATTAATAATCTCAGGATTAGAATACTTCCATGGAATTAGCTGAAAGTATCTCGGGGACAATTTTTTTCTAGGTACCAACTGCTTTGTCGATGGCTCCTCTCCTCTGGGGCTGTAAAACTGTCCAGTTCCAGGTCAAAGTTCATTAAAGTAGCTGGCAAGGTTTCCTTGAATTTAGGGCCAAAGTACTAATTATTAGAAATTACTGGAAACCTATCTTCCTGGTAACACTGCAGTGTGTAACAACTTTATGCTTCCACAGCTTAAAGCAGAATGCAGAGAATTTCAACTGAAAACAGCAAACAGGGAAGCACTTGAAGAGGACAATAAAAGGATGAGTAATGGTATCAGAATATGAGAAGACAAAGCAAACATCTTAAAGCACTGAGTGCATCTGGCATGCAGAGGAGAAGAGCAGATCACTAATTCTGTTAGGGATACCCAAGTGACACAAATTAATAAAAACAGTACAGTGTAAAAAAAAGATTGCCAAATATTTACTTTCACTACTGCACCTTTGAAAGGCTTGCTGAGAACTCAATGTGCTCCCATGAAAAATAAAGTGCGAAAAATCAGGACTGTCCTAGTCACTTGTAGCCATGGTCCTTGTATCCTGAAGTTAAGCCACAGCTGAAGGAGTTTTGGAACATTAGATCAGAAAACAGAACCACTCTCAAAATCCCCTTTGCAATGCTGCTGTCTGGATAGCAGCTGACCATATGCTGACTGTGATGACAGATTCAGTTGTTCAGTAACAGATACTTCAGCAACAAGAGGAAATTATATTAATGCAAAATAATTTCTTCATGCTTTACTTATTTTTACCTTTTTCTGTATTTAGATTGAATAACTTCTGTACAACAGGCTCTAAATCTTCCCTGGCAGTTTCAGTTGATGGACAGGTTAAATGGACTAAATCTGTTGAAGGAGAATACAGACTAATTACAATTACCAAAACACAGACTCATAGAAGTATCATTTACATTTTTAAAAGGCTTTGGGAAATCACTGCTCTTCATATCAGTCACTTCCTTTAACCCACATAACTACCCCGGTATGGCAATCCAGCACATACACAACACACAGAGAGCTTTTCTTAGCACATCTCCTAATTTAACTTCAGCAGTGCAGACAGAGAGAATGTTGTTCTATGAAATGATGTTAGACTGGAGCTTAAGAAGTTCTTCAGTATGAGGGTGGTGAGATTCTGGAATAGGCTGCCCAGGGAGGTTGTGGATGCCTTCAAGGCCAGGTTGGCTGAGGCCTTGAGCAGTTGAGTCTGGTGGAGAGTCACCCCTGCCTATGGCGAGGAGCAGATGATCTCTGAGGTCCCTTCCAAGCTATTATATGATTCTACGACATCCTGACTGTAGTTACATCACAGAAAGTTGGACACTAACTCCAGGAGTATCTGAAATTTAACACTTCATGCTCCTCTTTTCAGATTGCACACACACAGATGATATAAAATTATAATTTCTTTTCTTTAATCCAACTCAAATCTTCTGCCTAAAAGGAGTATGTACTAATAAAACAATGTAAAAGGAAACAGGTGGCGATGAAGAAAATTTCCCTGTAACCTTAACTAACTATTTACAGTCCCAAGCACTGCAATACAATCTATTATTTCCTAAAAACTCCAGCTATAAATCACTAAAGTTCAACTCATTTACTTTCTCTAAAATGTTTTTTTTTTATTTTTAAGGTTATGGCTATGAGTCACAGCCATCAGTATATATTTTGATTATCTTTGATTTACTCAGGTATAACTGCATTAGTTACAGTGGTTGCCAACATTTGTCTTCAAGTAATTCTTCTAGCAAGAAGAACGATGAGTTTAGTTCATGATTTCATCATTACAGTCTCAATTTTTAGGGCAAGTGAAGGAGTTTGGTTCCACTCAGCTGGCAATACAGATGATGTGCCTGTCATTCCTGCAGGGTGATCAAAGAGCAGATGTATTTGTATACTTATCCTAAATAATTGTTTGAAGGGGAAATCAGTCAGGTTAAAACCCATTCACAGATAATGTAAAAGGCTTTTTTTTTTTTTAATTATGAAATATGGCCCACAGCTAGAACTCAGCCACACCTAAGATGGAACTTTTGTAATTTCAACACAAGGAGACAAATTTCATCAAGGAATGCAATACCTCCTCTTCCAAAACAAAAAGAATCTATAGAGACAAATAAATAACAGAAATCTTAATTCGTCACCACCACAGAAATTCTCATGAAACTGATAATTCATGGCTACTTGAACATCAATCCTTCTGCAGTTTCCCTTCTTCCTACCCTTAAATAAAGGAGCTATTTAGAGGACAAATATGAACAATGTGCTTTATAGCACTAGGGTTGGGGTATTTTTATTAAGCAGGAAACTTAACTTTTAATGACTTCATTATTTATTTTGCTTTTCTTTCATAGGCAAATAAATATCTGGAAACAAAGAACCATCTACTTTATTACCATGAAAATCACAATAATACTTTAAATAAATAATTATCACATGTGAATGCAAAAAAACCTGAATGCAACAAGAATGTTGTAGTTCGATTGTGTGATTCCCCCTGCAAAATGAAGCCACTGAACTATGCAGCCCTATGGCCAAGAAGGCCACTGGCATCTCGGGGCATATTAGAAGGTCTGTGGTTAGGAGGTCCAGAGAGGTTCTCCTGCCTCTCTACTCCATCCTGGTGAAGCCACACCTAGAATATTGTTTCCAGCTCTGGACCCCTCAGTTCCAAGAAGGCCCTCAGGGAACAGCTTGAAAGAGTCCTGCACAGAGCCACAAGGACACTGAAAGCAGTGGAACATCTCTCATATGAGGACAGGCTGAGGGAGCAGAGGAGCCTGAGGGGTGACCTCATTCATGTGGATAAAGATGTGCAGGGCAGTGTTGGGAGGATGGAGCCAGGCTCTGCTCAGTGATGTCCAGCAATAGGACAAGAGACAACGGGTGCAAGCTGGAGCACAGGAGGTGCTATGGGAACATAGGGAAAAGCTTTTTCACTGTGAAGGTGACAGAGCCCTGGAGCAGGCTGCCCAGAGAGGTTGTGGGGTTTCCTTCTCTGAAGACTTCCAAAACCTGCCTGGATGCATTGCTGTGTGACCTACTCTAGGTGATCCTGCTCTGGCAGGGGGGTTGGACTCGATGATCTTTGGGGTCCCCTAACATTCTGTGTTTCTGTGCCTATTTATCTCATCTGCTCGTCATAGTAAGCCAGTACCTGGTATTTTCTCAGGTAACAGTCTGGGTTTAGCCAGGAGACGAATGATAAGCTCTTGTTTTAAACTTTGTTTAAGAACTGACAGACTCAGAGGGAAAACCATAGTTAGGGTTGCATGTATCCTGCACTTACAAGTGTCCTTCATGCATGTCATGGAGGAGGAACACAACTCAATGACACGAACCGCAGGTTTTCCTGGATCCACAGGAGGCACTGTCAAAATGGAAATCTACCAAGCAGAAAGAACAACTTCTGTTAAAGCAAAGGAACGTGGAGCACGTGACAATCAACACAATTCTGAGAAAACAAGAAAAAGAAGGCAGTTCTATACTTTTGGTTTCCAGCTTATTAGTAACAGTTTATACAGTCAACCCTGCAGAATTCGAGCATTCAAGAATTTCTACCAAGTCAGCAAGGCCACCTTTGTCTGTAGCAGTGGAATATAACAAAAGGCTCATATCATAGCCCTTCCCAAAAGGATAACAGTGGCAAGAGACTGCAAAATCATTTTTGAACACTGGGCAGAGCACTGTTACATGAGAGCGACTGAGTGCTCCTACTCAGGACTGCTTGTAGCAAGACTTGGGAAGAACAAACTTCCCTGGCATGTATGCTCTTACTCTGCAGATCCTATTCAAATTGTGAGCATACAGGAGAAACTTCACACACTAACATCCTTTAAAATTAAGATCTTCAAAGACTGCAGAAGTAGAAACATTTAACGAAGGATTTAACTGCATCCAAGAAGAGCTTTGAATAGTAGTATTAACAATAAAAAACTCAAACCAAATCAAAATAATTTTGAACAAAGTCTAGATAAGAGCAATAATTAAGTTCATATATTAATAAGGGTAATAGTTTATTAAAAAACAAGCAAAATTAACTACCTTAAAAATGGCAGCTTAGAAACTGTGAATGAATAGAGTGAACCAAACAGGGAAGTTTAGATGAAGTTAGATGAAACCTAAAATAAAATGGAATTTCTAATAGTCTTTTAGAGACTAATGAATTAATTTTCAGTACAGATAGCTGACTAAAAGTGGATTCAAGCTCATGCCAACAAACAAGTATTAATACATACAATTGATGAAGAGAGAAGTGCTACAAAATTGATAAATACCTGCTGCTCTGACTCTGCATTTAGTACAGACTGATCTGTAATGAGCACTGCTCTGGAGATCTGCCTACAATGACATGAAACAGTTATGGCTTTGCACAGAAATGACAAAAGCAGCAATCTGCTAGCACTGGCAAACACAAACTACACCAAATACTGTGGGAAGGCTAATTAACCAGATCATTGTTACTACTAGGATTGATTGTGGGATATTTTGCCTGTTGCTGAAGCAGGAACACAGCTGGAACAATAATGTGGTGATTTCAATTGCAAAAATAATTCTGAATAAGTCAGATAAAGCCATTACAGGGCAGAGCTTCAGTATCCTTCTGACAGTCAGAAACTTCTTTGACTTGACCAAGATTAGCAGCAATGTTTTACAAGACCTTCTGTGTTCTAAAGAGCACAGGACACTTTGGATTAAGGGGCAATATACTGGGGTGGAGTTCATAAGCTGAAGTTTCTCATCAATCCACCTACTACTACCGTTCTGCTAGTATCTGTGATACTTTGAGGACAGAGTCAGTATCTCCAATGCTCTCGGCAAGAACACAGATCAGAGAAAACAATAGTTTTTAACGCTTCTAAACATGAATAAATCTAAAGTGAGGAAAGCAACAGGTACCTTCACCTTGCAAACACCAAATCCCTGATCCACTTAGAACCACTGGATTTTTTATAAGGAAAGAAAGACTGTGTTTTAGGGGACAGTTTAAGAGAACCTGAAGAGAGAAAGCATACAGTATGTCCTCAAGTATACACAAGAGAAAAGCTATGCACAGAATTGAGCTGAACTACAAAAATAAGGCAAAAATTTAATCTGCATTATTATTTAAAGAGCTTCCCTATGTTTACTGTTTCAGTACATACCTGTAACGCACATTTGTGCATATGCTCTCTGAAAGGTAACTATCTTCCACAATGAAATAGTTAGCACTTATTCTTTGTCCAAAATGATCCACAATAGCTTTGCATCTGTTAAAACATGATACACCAAAAAAAAAGGAAGACAGAAAGTAACAACAGCATGCGTAAGGTTTGGGAACTGAATTACAGAGCACACCCTTTCAAAAAAAATTAGCTATGCATTTCTTTAACATGTGAACCCCTAAAACAACTCAACTGAAATTGGTACCTAAATCCTAGAATTACACATCCCACCTTGTATATATATGTGTGTGTGTATATATATATATACACACACATATATTTATATGCAATGCCATTATAGATTATATCAGAACAGTAATGAATTGGTCACTTCAGAAAGAAAGATAAATGCAAGCTGATAACACTGGCATTTGATTGTACATGAAAATGGTACTGATCTCTCCTAACTGAGTAATAGCAATCAGCTGCCACTAGCTTTAGCAAACTTCTGTAGTCTAGCAGGGTGCACACAACACCTATGTAACAACGTCAGAGGCTTATGGCAATCAATCAGGTCTGTATAACACATATACACACCTAAACTCAAATTAGCACAACTTGAGGACAGCAATCAGCTGAAGTCCCACGGTACAAGTATTGTTTACTTTAAGCACAGCTTTCTTCACAGGGTTTCAACCACATCCTCATCAACATGTGTTTGGCTTGCAACTTTCAGAAGTTTTTCCTTAGCGTTAATCTAACTGATTTCATTCTCAAGCACTCATTTGAATGCTGCAAACAAACAAGGAAGCCAAGCTGCTGCCGTTCATTTCTAATTATAACCTTTCTCATTGTTTATGAAACAATTTCCCCTGCCACCTCCCTAAACATTATGGAAGGGGAAAGGTTGATTAAATGTCATGTTGCATCACTCAAAGCCAGCCAAAGCAACGACACACGTTTCACTTTCCTGCTAAGTGTTGTTTCTTCTCCTTTGTTCAGGAATAGCTATCAGGTCATATGTTTGATAAGATTTTAAACAGAAAAAGAGATAGCACTTTTAATTTCAGCCTCCACTTTACTTCAAAGGGTGATGCTGAGAGCATTTCTTTCAAGTACTGCTTCCAAATATGGAAAACACTTATGCACTGACATTATCAGGTCTCTGTCATCTGATATGTGTTGGGACAATGAATCATACAGAACCCTCCATTGACCTTCTTTCAATGTGTCTAGATAAAAGGATGAAAATTAGAATCCATCTCCTTGCAGTGCCACGAGTTATAAATGTACTTTATAGGGCTCATTATCCAAACTAATGGACTAAGGGCGACATCCTTGAAATGGACTTAGCAGCACTGACAAAGCCAGTATGCAATATTTCAAGAGAGATATGTAAATTACTAGCTGTTTGCTATATCTTTTTATTACAGATGTATAAATTTCCATTTATCATATCTTTTCTGGTTTTGAGCCAGAAGTATGTAATTGGAAGCACAGGTAAAGTGTGACCAACAGAAAATGGCCACCAGCATTATCAGTGCCATCTATGCAATGTGAAATGTGTTAAATGTTATCCTATGTACCAAAATAAAGTGAGCCACAGGGCAAAATAAGCACCGAAAATCAAAATCATCATCACACATACACTCGGTGTGGCTTTTCTGCAACCTGAGGAATATGAGGTGGGGCTTGATTTTTAACAGACCATCAAAGCTCTAGCAAGAGCTCAGGATGCTCTGCCTACATTTTAAACCAGCAGATTTAATACTTAAACCCCAGAAATTTCCTAGTGAATTACCAAAACCTTAAAATAGGTATGCATAAGAGTTTCTGTTCTTTCACACTGTCTTCCCTGAATCTTATTTCCATAAACTATAAAAAGGACTATAATGAAATGATAAAAATAATTGCAAGGTTTGGGGTGAACTCTACTCTTCTCTGGATATACAGCTATGGGTAGTAGAAGAGGGGAAAAGTATCCAATATATTGAATGGGCTTTCATTTTTCTTGTGCTGGACAGAATGTTAGCCATGTCTAGAAAGCAGTTGGAATAAACTTTGTCCATATTTAGGGACTTGACATCAACCTACCAACAAAGAATTTGAGAAGAAAATCAAGGCTGTAGCTGTAAGGATAAATTAATATTAAAATTAGCTATAAAGTAACTGCACTAAGATATTAAGTCTCTGAGCCTATGGAAGATGCTTATAAAATAATAATGACTTCTGAACAATTTGACTGGATTTCTGCTGTTGTGAGTTTAACCTATTTGTAACCAAGCTGCCCCTGAAGCTGCACAGACAGCCGTCCTGACAACGAGATATGAATTTGTCTATTCCCAATTACTATTAATGGCCTGTTGACTCAAAAGCTCAGTAACTCATAAATACCATCATTAACAATGTGATAGCTGATTTTTATTAGGCAAGAGACTGAAGCCCAAAGACAAGAGGGAATGAGAACTGGTGCAAGGAGGGAATACACAGTAAGGAAGGAGATAACATGAAGAAAGAAGCAGAATGGAAAGGAAATAGAGATGGTGTAAGGAACAAACTGGATAGTTTGCTAAAGTAACACTCTAAAGAAAAGACATAGGAAGCAGAAGGGCTAATAATATTGCATTCAGGTGACAGAAAAGAAAATCAAGAAAAAAGAATACAGCTGAATAAAAATATGTACCCTGGGTACTTCTGGGCAAAGAAGTTCATCTTCTTGAGTGACTTTTTTTCAAATGGTGAAAACTGTGTTTGAGACTAAAAAAATTACTAGGGAACAAAAAAAAGACTGAAAATACTTAAATCCCTCTCAACATATTTTGACCTAGGCTGCATTATTTTCATCATCTCAAGGAAGTCTGACAATTCCCTTCTCTTCTATATGGATGGGGGTTTTGATTTGTATTGATTTCGATTTAGAAATGCTACTTTGTAAAATGCTTTGCTTTAAAACTACAGGAGACCTAAAAAGAGACAAGAGAAGCAGGCAGAACACTTTGGAGAAAGGGCAGGTGACCTGGGAAGCTGAGTGAGTTGTGCTTCTTTGTTTTTAGCACCAGATGAAGGCATTATTAAAAGACCAATACTTTGGGAATACTGGAATCTGGTAAGTCTTTTAAAAATACATCAGCAATTCTACACCTCAAGTATCTGCCCTCCAGTCTTAAGTGAAAATGGCCTAAGTGAACCACTGAAGTAGCCTAATAGCCTAAAAAAAGCCACTTGAAACCCATCTGGAATCCTAGTAACTTAGTGGATTCAAAGCATCAAAGCAGGTTAAAGGAAAAGCAGCTTTTCGCCTTTTTTTGGAATACAAAGAACCTTAACAAAGAAAATGCTCATTTCAGGGGTCTTCAGAATTTGCAAAATAAACTGGCAAGTGTGGCAAACAGCACTAGTGACCAGTTAAGATCTTTATAGAGTGCAATCTGGAAGCTGCTAACAGCTATAAACTTTGTCCCTCTGAAAGAGTCCCCTGCTGTTCACATAACATTATAGAATCATAGAACCACAGAATGTCAGGGGCTGGAAGGGACCTCCAAAGCTCATCTGGTGCAGCCCCTCTGCCAGAACAGGATCACCCAGAGCAGATCACACAGGAACGCAGCCAGATGGTTCTTGAATATCTCTAGAGAGGGAGACTCCACAAGCTCCCATGGCAGCCTGTTCCACTGCTCTGTCACCCTCACAGGGAAAAAAATTCTTCCTCAGGTTCACATGGAACCTCCTATGCCTCAACTTCCACCCACTGCCCCTTGTCCTGTCACTGGGCATCACCCAGTGGAGCCTGGCTCCAGTCTCCTGCCACTCACCCTGCACATATTGGTAAACATTGATGAGGTCAGGCCTTAGTCCCCTCCCCCCCAGCAGCACAGCCCCAGCTCCCTCAGGCTCTCCTCATAAGGAGCCTGCCTGTCTCTCCAAATTAAGATAATTTAAGAAGGGGTTGTAATTTTATTTGCATACCAATGATGCACTTAAAACAAGGCCATTGATGATGAAATACCATCACACACACACCTCAATGTTCAAAACCCTGCAATGAACTTCAAAACTTTAAGGAATACAGATACAGAATTTACTGCTTCTAAGATTTCACGGAAAACAGACACTACCTGCCCATGTCATGCCAAATCTAGCTAAAATTACCGTGCTCAAAGCAGCAAATGTGCAGTGCAACTGGAAAGCAAACAGCATTTACTACCTACTCCTTTTCTCAATCAAATGTGACTACATAAGACTCTGTAGAAAACGAAGGCAGAAAATATGAACCTTTCAATTCCAGAAATTAAGATGAAAAAAGCCTCCCTAGAGAGGTAAGTCTGTACTTAGACAAATAACCAATAGAATGCACGTAACAGGAATAACAGAAACTGTGACAACTTGCAGAGGGGCGAAAAATGGCACTGTGGGAGAAAGTCCAGGTTGATTTTTCTTAGCTCAGCTTTAAACCCACCTCCAGGCCTGATATTGTTGTAAAAAAATTTATACTAGGATAAGAGGGCAGCATAGTTTATGACAACAATCTACCTAAAAACTCATTAAAGTCTTTTCTCCTGGAGTGACATGCATTATCAGCAAAGATTAATCTGATGAGTCTTTAGGTGAGCTCCATTTTTAAAAATGCAATAACAGAGGGCTTTGTTGTCATCTGATGAAAATCAATTAGGGTAGGTAAGGCCACAAGGAAAACTAACATCACTCATCACCAGCCCTCCGGCAGCTGAAATGATTTGTCTTCCAAGCTTGGGTGATCAGGAGCTGTAGTAATATCACAGGGAAATTAATTTAGTTTCTATATTCTAGACCCACTTTCCTTGTTCTGGAGGACCTATACACAAATTACTTTTAATCGAGGTTGATCTGTTATTAATATCAAGGAGCATCTCTGAAGAATCTTCTTTTTTTTTTTTTTTTTTTTTTTTTTTATTTAATTTTCCTTCTGTTTTTTTTTTTCAAAC
>VWZI01008677.1:2178007-2238888 GCA_013396835.1 Psilopogon haemacephalus | reverse complement strand
TTTTGACTTAATGCATTTTCCATCTGTCTTTTATATACAAACAGGAGGTTACCTCTCTCACCCTTACCGTCCAGATCCTTTGTCCACTACAAGGCACTGCACAGAATGGCGAAGACAATAGATACCTCCAAAGACAGCACACAGCCTGCAAACACAGGAGAAAAAACAAAGGTTACTCCTACCACGACTGACTGTCATCAGGGCGAGCCTGCATGGCAGGCGAGGCAAAGCACTGGGCACACTGTAGCACTTCTTTAATGACACAACTTAACCTCTGATTAAGAGACTCAGAAAACAATCAAAAGAAAGCAGGGCCTGGAGTTTTGTGAAGGCTATGTTGTTAACTGGGCTTGTGCTTGTATTTACCTTAGCTCTCTAAACACACGCATTAGCACCAGAACTCGCTTAGGATTGGACAGCATAAGGACACAGAGCTGCTGGAGTCCTGAGGATGGCCACGAAGATGATCCGAGGGTTGGAACACCTCTGCTGTCATGATAGGCTGAGGGAGCTGGGGGCGTTCAGAAGTCTCAGGGGGATCTCAGAGCTGCTCCTGCAGGAAGGCTGCAGAAGGACTTTTCATGAGGTTGTCTAGCAATAGGACAAGGGAAATGGTCTGAAGCTGAGGGAGGCTAGTGAGGGGCCTAGAGCACAGCCCTACAAGGAGTGGCTAAGAGAGCTGGGGTTGTTCAGCCTGGAGAAGAGGAGGTTCAGGGGAGATCTTATTGCTCTCTACAACTACCTGAAAGGAGGTTGTAGCCAGGTGGGGTTGGGCTCTGCTCCCAGGCACCCAGTGACAGAATGAGAGGACACAGCCTCAAGCTGCACCAAGACAGGTTCAGGCTGGATGTTAGGAAAAAGTTCTTCAGAGCAAGAGTGATTTGCATTGGAATGGGCTGCCTTGGGAGGTGGTGGAGTCCCCTGGAGGTGTTTAAGAGGAGGCTGCATGAGGCACTTAGTGCCAGGGTTCAGTTAATGAGAAGGGTTAGGTGATAGGGTTGGACTAGATGATCTTAGAGGTTTTTTCCACTCTTCTGTGAGAACATGGACCGTGCATGGGCTGATAGCAAAGCTTCACAGGACAGTTTTTCAAACTATACCGAAGCATACTTAGTTTTCCACTTACAAAACAAACTCAATACCTAAAATCTGTTCATGGATGATGAATAGATCTCAGGATGAAAACAAAACCTTCACTTTGCAAACCTGACTTCCTAGAATGGAGTCCACATTGGCATTGAGTGGCCTGATCTAGTGGGAGGTGTCCCTGCCTATGGCAGGGGGTTGGAACTGGATGATCTTTGAGGTCTCTTCCAACCTAAACCATTCTATGATTGTATGATTCAAAAGTCATATTAGACAATGATGTATCAGCAATTCAGCATGGCAAATGGCTCAAGTGTGTTACCAACTGGCAGCTCTTCCAAGCTGTACTCCAAAAGGAAGTGTCAGCAAGATCACTTACTACTGGCCTGATGAGAAGATTCATCTCCCTAGATATAGTTCTGCCTATGCAGAAGCAGAGAATACACACCACGCTGAATGACAACTTTGGTTTTCTGGAGCATGTTGAAGATGACATAAAGGTTAAGCATCCACTGAAGAATTATTAGAGAGCCTTGAGCTACTGCCTTATTATCCCTAATGCTGCAGCCAGTGGCCTCTTGCCTGACAAAGCACATAGTAGGATCTTTCAATCCAATTTAGATGAATTTATTCCATGTTGCATGTAAGAATTCACTATTACTTTCACTAAAACTAAGATTTGCTTTGTTGAAAAATTACCTCCAGCACAGGCAAGGGCTTCCTGATACATGCACTTTATTTTTCTAGTATACTTTGAGAGAACTTTGCTGCTTGGCTGGGCTGCAGGACTATGTGAATTGTCTCTCTCCCCTGTGGAGGAGGGCATGACCTGTTTTCTCAGTAGGCCACCAAAAAATCCTCTCTTTAAATGAAAATTGAAATGAATTTTGATTGTGTTGTGCTGAACAATTACAGAGAGCCAAAATCCCTACTAAAACAGCCTAGCATGAAAACCAGCAGGATAAGTGAGAACTTGCCAAAATTAGTTAAATAGAAAGATGAAGCCAAGTGGCATCCCGGTAATTTATGACCAAGCAGAATCACTGTGCTAACATTACTTTCATACAATAGGCTATTGAAGATGATTTGACTGTACTTCAAGTACAAGGCAACTCTTTGATACCATTAACCCTAAATGATAGACATTTAAACTGATATTACTCTAATTAACTGGCAACTGCCTCCACCAATAATTCAAGTTTTGCTGAAAGACAGCAACAACACCGTACTCGGCTTCAACTTTGCCCTCGTGACACGGGATCGTATTATGGCTAAATTAACAGTTGTGAAAACTTTTGGCCTGGGAGTCCTCCATCACACACAGCCTTTAAATGCCATTTCAGTTCCCATCAAGGCAGGAATCCGCAGTTGTAATCTTTAATGCAGCCCTGAAACAATGGGATGGATGAAAAGCTGCATTTCTGACAGCATATTCACAATGATTTATGAGTTTGTATGTAATTTGATTATTCTATTAATTTTACTGATTACTGATTCAGCTAATACAGTGAAGGTCACTTACAAAATAAATCTTCATTACATTTCACAGAAAGTAAGTGCCTCCAACTAGTTGTTTTCTTTAATTAAATGCTAATGTAACAAGAGGGAAAATACGCTTCAGGGTTGCTGCATCTGTTGCTACAAGAGGAGTTTACTGCTTTGATGTAATGCTTTCCGATATTAATGGAACAAAAATAGAATGTCTCTCCATCTGACATCTTGATTCTCAACACAGAGATAACCATAAACACCTTGGAATTTCAGACTTAGCCACAGTTCACTCTGAAACCACAGAAAAGAACTGGAAGATCTTACTACGTAGTTTTGCGCCCAAAAAAGTAGGTTTTATTTCTAGCAGACAGTTTGCCTTCTACTTTCTAAAATGAATGGAGCTACTATGTTTGGAAACATTTTAAAAATAAAAAATCAGTGCATTTCTCCCCCATTTTACCGTTCTCTGCTGCACCAAAAGCAGTGTGAGCAGCAGGATGAAGGTGACTCTGCCCCTCCATTCTGCTCTCTAGAGACCCCACCTGCAGCACTGCAGCCAGTTCTGCTGCTCCCAACACGAGATGCACATGGAACTGCTGGAGTGGGTTCAGAGGAAGCCACAAAGATGACCAGAAGCCTGTCCTCTATGGGGACAGGCTGAAAGAGCTGGGTCTGTTCAGCCTGGAAAAGAGAAGGCCCTGGAGAGACCTTACTGCAGCCTTCCAGTACCTGAAAGAGGGCCTGCAAGAAAACTGGGAAGGGACTTTTTACAAGGGCTTGTAGTGACAGGATGAGAGGGAATGGATTGAAGCTTGAGGAGGAGGGGGTTAGACTGGAGATTAGGAAGAAATTCTTCAGAGTGAGAGCCGTGAGACAAAGGAACAGATTGCCCAGGGAGGTAGTAGCTGCCTGCTTGTGTCCAAGGCCAGGCTGGATGTGGCCTTGAGCAGCCTGCTCTAGTGGAAGGTGTCCCTGCCCTTGGCAGGACAGTTGGAACTGGATGAGCTTTGAGGCCCCTTCCAACCCAGACCATTCTGTGAATCTATGAACTATTTGCTTCCCTCAAAAACTGCACGTACAGCACAGTGAGCTCTGGAGAAAGACCAAAGCAACCCATGCCAAGTGCTGAACTAATGAATTGTCCTCTTCCCACTTATTTCTACACACAGAGGAAACTGTGACCTGGTTCTTATATTAAATTCTGTGTTTCCTGAATGGTCCCTAGGACTTCAGCATTTCCTACAGTATTGTTGTATGCTCTAGAAACATTAAAAAGGAGAATACAGACAAATAATATAAAATGGCTACAATTCTTTAAATTCATAGTTAATTTTCCCAACATAGAGTTGCTATTAGAAAGGTCAGATTTTAGGCTATGTACCTGCCTGGTTGAAGAAAAAAAAGTAAATGTAAAAGATAGTAAACAATGTCAACCAGAACTCTCTTGGCATTTGGAGAGCTATTGGAAAGGGTCATATGTGACAATAAATGCTTAAGCAAGCAAATGACCAAGTCAGATTAACTTGACTTTTTCCTGAAGACTATGTTCAGCATTTGTATAAATAAAAAAAGGGCCTGAAGTGTGTAGAATCAGCCTGGTTTATAAATCCAGTTAGCATAACGACAGGTTTCAAACTGCTGCAAAGTTCCTGCATAGTTATTAACTGCAAGTTAGTTTATTCCCCAAGAGTATTTTGCAGGAAGCAGAATTTTCTATGTCTGCACTCATACAGTAAGATAATTTCACTAGATCTTTGCTTCTGTCCTAGTCTGGTAAAACAGAAGGAATTCCTAGCACTGTGACTGGGAAATGCTTTAGAAAGAGTTGCTGCAATGGCAAAGCCCCCAGTCAAAACACTGGTGGGTAAAAACCCCACCAAGGAAACCAAGACTTCTGCTCATTTCAGTTTCAACAAACTGTTTTCATGGAGAAGGAGAGGAGGCAGGCAGGAATGGTGACAGCTCAGCAAGGGCAAGATCATAGCTGAGAGAGAGAGGCTGGGAAAAAAAAAAGTAGCCTGGTCAAATCTTGTAAGAGAAGAAGCCGTTCCTCACACAAGGTCCTTCAGCTAATTATACAACTGTTCTACCCTCAAAGAGGAGCTTGGGAGATCAGGACCGTAGGGTGGAAACAAAAATGAGTAAGTAGAAGCAGTCAGTAAGCATTAGATCATCTCTAAAATCCATTTATGCGCTCTCTGCCTCCAGAAAATCCAACAAAACTGAAGGACTGGTTTACTAATTTGGTAAGCTTTTGGAAACTACTTCTCTCTGTCTTCTAGTTTAATGAAAAAGGACTCTGCTAAACTGCATTTGCATTTACATCCCAGATTTGCTCCAATAATAAACATTTCTGTCTTTTCCATTATTCCTCTGTAACATCTTTGTCTGAGTCCTAATTCTGGGGAAGCACAAATAAACCAGAATCTGCACATCCCCATACAAATAGATTTACTTGTTAGGAGGCTGTTAAGAGATGGCACCAAGTAACTATCAGACACACTTCCTTCATATTATAATCATCTTAATTATTAAGTGAATAATTACTGAAATATCATCTCATTATTGCATTTATATTTAGTGCTTTTAAGTTCCAAATACGACTGCAATAATGACCAAGTATGACAGTAAGACAATGCCTTCCTTAATGTATGAAGTTCCATTTAATTTTCCTGTACCACAAGGTACAATCTAACCCCTGGACAGAAGAATTCTACATGCTTAGTTAAGGATCTGAAGCCAAGAGACTTTGGCAACAGTCATGCAATTCAAAGCATCCCATATCATATAGTCTAATGGGTGAAGCCTTCCAATGGTTGAAGCTTTCCAACTGCTGAAGCCTTGGGAGGACCTTAAAGCTACCTTCCAATACCTGAACAGATCCTACAAGAAAGGCTGGAGAAGGACTTTTCACAAGAGTATCTAGATACAGGACAAGGGGAATGGTTTGAAGCTGAGCGAGAACAGGGTCAGAATGGATCTTAGGAAGAAGTTCTTCAGCACATGGGTGGTGAGACTCCTCCCTGGGGATGCTTAGGGCCAAGCTGGATAAGGCTTGAGCAGCTGACTCTAGTTGAGAGTCCCTGCCCATGGTGAAGTGGTTGGAGTAGATGATCTCTGAGGTGCCTTCCAGCAGGTATGAACTCCTGCAAAAGACTGTACTTCTAGTCAGTGAAATAATAATGAGCAGAAAGCTCTCATAGTTGTAAACCATTTTTTCAACAAAGAACTGCCAAACATCTCACTGAGACAAAAGACAAAATCTAAACCAGGAAGGTATTTTCAAAGTTTCATACACTTAGAATGCATTTCACAACAAAGGTTATTTCCAAATTAAAAGTCTTTTCCTGTCAAATTCTCAGAAATAATGTGGGCAAGGACACAAAAGCATTCCATAGCTTTATTAACGACAATGCTCACTGATCTGTGAATAACCTGAAAAAAAAGAAGATTATTGAGTTACTTTACCAATCTATCCATCCATCACTAGAGAACAGGTCTCAGAATGATGGATTATCTCACTTCCCTGATGCTTATCCCAAGAAAGAGTTTCTCCTTAGAGGGAAAAACAAACAACTGATGCTGCAAACAATCATGCTAACTATGCCTGATCATTCTGCATTCATCTGCCAACCATGTGAAGAGCAACGTACCAATTTTGTCTTCAAAAGCCAAACTACATAAAAAGTTTTATTCTTTCACTCAAATGCAAGTGAAAACAAGAAAGAAGTGTTGTAGCTACTCTTTCTATTGAAGTATTTTAGTAGAAAGCAGGTAATTTTGACAAGCTGTCAGTAATTTGAAATAAATGTTCAGGTCCAAGAAATGAAAGAATCCAAAGTGATAAAATGCTGTATTTTGAAATGCAGGACTGAACTTGTACCTCTGATACAGCCTCTGCTTTTTAAATTCACCTTTCACACTGGCACAGCTGCTCAGACTCACCTCTGTCACACTTGCCTGTCACACCTGCCTGTCACAAGGAATTACCATGGTTTGAATTTCTCAGTATGATGCCAAACCTTACAACCAGCATACAGAAAAGTTATGCATGTTGCTTACACCTAGAGACAGGATACTCATGTCCAGATTCAAATGAGAAAGATGTTGCATTCGATGTTTAATTTATCAATTCTAAGTGCTTATTACAGTCAGGTTTCCTAAAGCCCAGCCTTGATTTCAGAACACTAAAACCTTCCCAGAGATTACAACAGGGACATAATTGGAATTGTTGAAGTGCCCAAGACTACCTCAGGAGCTTCAACCTTTGTAGCAGGTAATAGCTCAAACGTAAGGGCAAAAACTGATTATTCATTTTTCAAAGATATACAGGAACCTTCCAAATCAATCACTCAATCCATCACATCTCAGCCTGCACTCTTAATCTTCTTGTAAATATAAGGACTGAAAGAGATGAACCATCTTAATCAGATCTTTCCTCCATCACAAAATTACTGCTGTCACTGGCACTGACACGAAAATGACTAATTTCAGTTAGAATCTGTAACAACTACTAAAAAAAAGGTAATTCTGCTCCCCAAATACATGCACAATGTAAAAGTCCAAAGCCCATTTATAGGAAGTCCAACTCATTAACTGACTACCTACCACGACACTACCCATGAAGTCAGTGAGTCACTGATTTCTACAGCGAAACAGCTTAAGAAATTCTACCACCCAACACCTACTACAATGACCCTATCTGTTCATCTCTGGATGATTCTTAACAAGGAGAAACAAACCCATGACCTGTCATCCTCCAGCTTTGGCAGAGGACAGACCACCTACTAGATGATCTTGGAGGTCTCTTCCAACCTGGCTTATTCTATTCTATTCTATTCTATTCTATTCTATTCTATTCTATTCTATTCTATTCTATTCTATTCTATTCTATTCATATGGACTTCAATTCCCTCTAAAACTTCAAATGAGGGAAAAAAATGCACAACTATTCCTCAAAAAGTCTTGTTTCCATTTAGATGTTCACATCTGCAAAGATCCACAAGAAAAGAATCTGAAACTAAAGAGAAACTGCAGAGTCCCCCCAAAAAGTAGTGGGTTCACAAAGCAAGCACTGAGAAAAAAATTCACAGAAGTAAGGCCACAAGCTACAGCTGTCATTCATCTAATAACACTGGTCATGGGTGAAGAGAACCACAACTGAAAGCTTCTAGAAAGACTTCATGTCAAAAGAAAATCCACAGCAAGAGGCATATTTCACTGAGGGCATCTGTAAAAGTGAGCTGTATGAAACTGCACTGGTACCACAGCACTTCTAATGCTCCTCACCTGTGTCAGAAAATAGTTGGGATATTTCCTTATGCCTTCTAAAACCAGGAAAGCTCATTGACATCAGAGTAAATACTCTAAATGTTGTATTGTTGAGACTTCACAGTTTCCAGAGGTTTTCTTTAGGGGCACTTTCTCAAGGAAACGAAAATTGCTATCATAGACTTGCAGCAAGCAAGCACAGCAAACTGTATACTGTTAGAGCAAACTGTTACACAGCAACCATACACTGCTTTCCCTACCTGCCTTCCCTACCAGTGTCTTACATTTGCCACAGCAAATGTAAAGGCTTGCCTTGATTTTCATAGATTCACAGAAAGGTTTGAGTTGGAAGGGACTTACAGGGACACCTTCCACTAGCCCAGGTTGATCAAGGGCTCATCCAAACCGGCCTTGAACGCTTACAGGGAGGGGACATCCACAACCTCCCTGGGCAACCTGTTTCAGCTTCTCACTACCCTTCCTGTAAAGAATTTCTTCCTAATATTCAGTCTAAATCTGCCCTCCTCAAGCTTAAATTTTCCTCAAGGAGACACTCCCGTATTTGTTTTTACTAGGCATACTGTTACTACTACTTCATTAGACTGAACAGCTTCATATGGAGAAGTTTGAACTGCAGGAATTTGTCAGGCCAGTGAAGTTTTGCTGCTCGACAGCCTGGAATAGCAGGAAGCTTCCAATGACCTTCCTTGTACCACGCATCCAATTTATGGAGATCAAAATCTCACATCTGTACCTCGACATATTGGGAGGTACATTACAGTGATATAAAAGTTTAATTTTCTCTCCTAAACCATACCTGCTTAAACCAATAAAGAACTAACACCGCTTTTACTCACTCAGGTGTCGTCAGTAGTTATAAAACGGGGTAGTGTTTATGCAGAATTCATTTAGAATGCAAGGATGTGACTTACAAATGTCTTTGACTCATTCACATAAATATGCATGCATGCCATTTATAACAGTAGCCTTGATGAGAACACACAGTGTAACTGGCTGCAAGAAACGCTTAAGAGGTTTACATTAAAACAGAATATAGAAGGGTGGTTAGAAATCACAGAACAGGTGACACCTTACTCTGATAACCTGGTGATAAAAACTGGAGGATGTGATGTATAGGTTGTGGCGTTGCCACTTTACTCTACAGGCTGAAAAGAATTCTTCAGATACTGCTCAGTTTTAGCAAGACAAAATATCCAAGGCAGAGCACATCTGTAAATTATGATTAATCTAAAAAAAAAAAATTAGAGAAATAAAAAATGTGATGCCTCCTAAATTGTTCATTTGAAACCAAAGACAGATCTTAGTTTGTATTAGAGTCTTTTTAATACAAACCTTTTAAAAGTATAATTACTTCTTGGTTTGAAGGAGTATTGTTAAAATGCTGTCCTTATTGTAAGACTTAAATTATAGCAGAAAAAACCCTACAAGAGAGCAATTAATAGACATAAATAGAAAGTTCAGGCAATTTGAAGAATTCCTATGATCATGGAATGATTTTCTGATAAGAATATTTTTAAGACTTCTAGGCACCACTAACTTGACATATTTCTTGACATATATTGCTGTTACAGATCAGAAAATTCCATGTGCTGGCTATTAAACAAAATAAAGCCAGAGGGCTTTCAAGAATGCATGAAAAATTATTACAGTGGGAAAAAATGTAGCTAAAATTCTAATTTCCATTTTAATTACTAAATTTACTTTTTTTTTTTTTTTTTCCCCCTCAGGTATTTGAAACCCAAGAAGGTCTAACTGCACAACCTGTGTCACTATAATGGCACTGACGATATTTTCACCTGTTTATCTGTTGGTCATGTGCAGATATCTGGGCTTGTAGGAAGTCCTCTAAAGACAAAAGACATCCATAAAATCTATGGATAAAAATTCTGGTTTGTAACTGCGCCCAGAGAACATACTGAGAAACAATTCCTGGTCACAAATTGTTTGAGCACCTCACTATCCAGATCCACATTTTTTAACATCTCCATACAAGCAGAGTTTACAGCACCGATGAAAGGCCACTGACAAAAGACATTGCCAAGTAACATTTCTGCTCAGTGTGGTAGAGACCATTGCCTAGTTGTCTAGTGACTAATGGAAACATTTGGTCACCTGCATACAGCCATCATGTAGGACAATTCCACAGGGCCAAGACCAGACAAGACCTTCCACAACACAGCCTGCTACTGGTGGCATTCAGCTACTTTAGAGGTACCTTTCAAGAACTCTGACAATTACTACAGAATATTTGTCTCAATACGTAATTGCATCCTGTGTACAACTAGACATAGACTGCCCAGAGGGGTGGTTGAAGACCTGCCCCCGGAGACATTCAAGACCAGACTGTGGCCCTGGGCAGCCTGATCTAGTTGGAGATGTCCCTGCTGACTGCAGAGGGGTTGCACAAGATGACCTTCAAAGATCCCTTCCAACCCAAAGGAATCTGTGAACAGGCTCAAGGTGCTATGGCCATTCTTCCAGCAGCAATTTAAGTACTGAATCAGAAAAGAAAACCAAAATTCTCCACACAGACAAGTCAGGAAGATAATATCCAATACTGTGCTGTAAAGTACACTTTCTTAATGGCAGCACACAAACAAAAAGCAGAACTTGTCCTTCACCAAAGAACAAAGCAGGTAAGACTCAGCACTGGTATTTAAATGAATGATGCACAAACACATCACTGAGACAACAAAATGGCCTCACCATGCACTGCTGCCTGTTTTCAAAAGAGCTGGTGTTTACTGCAGACCTACAGGTTACTACATTAAAACCCACAGAGAGCAGATGGAAAGGCTGCTTGCCAGCAGAAGAAAAGATTAAAACCCCCTCAGCCTTTTAAAAGCCAGTTGAATTGTTGGAAACAACTGACAATTAAAGCCGCCCACCCTCTGCACGTGTGTTCCTGATGGGCCCTCAAAGCATCTATCAACAACTCCTCTGCTAGCACTGCAGCCCCCAGCACGCCTCAGGAGCCCTGCTGAAGACTAGCTCCGCTCCAGCAAAGGCTTGGTTCATGCTGGAATCAATAGGGGACTTTTTTCTTTTGATTACTTCTAGGACGCAAGGATTGGTGAACACACAGCTGCTGTTTGAGATGTGGGAATGCAGAACTGCAGCCTGCACACAGCTCAGTCTCTTTTCCCTTGTTCAGGTCACATGTGGATGCTCAGGGTCTATACAAAACGACGCCAAAAGAAGGACAGGATTTCATAGAATGGCTCATGTTGGAAGGGATCTACTCCAACCTCCCCACTATGGGCAGGGACACCTCTCAACTAGACTTGGCTGCTCAAAGCCTGAGCCAATCTGGTCTTCAACAACCCCATGGAGGAGGCAGCCACAGCCTCCCTGGGCAGCCTATTCTAGAGTCTCACCATCCTCCTACTGAAGAACTTCTTCCGAAGCTCCAGTCTAACTCTGCTCTCCCTCAGCTTCAAACCATTGCCCCTTGTCCTGTCTCTAGACACCCTCATGAAAAGTCCCTCTGCAGCATTCCTGTAAGATCCCTTCAGGTATTGCAAAACAGCTCTATGGTCCCCCTGGAGTCTTCTCTTCTCCACGCTGAACACCCCCAACCCTCTCAGCCTGTCCAGTTGCTAGACACCCTTATAAAAAAAATTATTTCACATCAGCAGCCCTGTCCATGTAAGAAAGGTGCAGGAATTACATATTAAAAAAAAAAAAAAGAAAAATAATAAACTGGACACATGGCACAATTTTGCTTCTTTCAGAGAAATTCAGTTCAGTATGAAATATCTTACCTGCAGAAGCACTGTGGGATCTCTCCTTGACCATACATAGGAAACAAAAACGGTGTATTGCCATAGCGGCCAAGGCACCGAAGGAATTTCTTTGTTGCCTGAAGACCATCAAGAGTGCTGCAATCAGTCTCTGAAACCATGGCAATGGAGTGAAGAATGAAGTGCTGTAGACTGGGTGTTAACTTCCGTGTACTTAAGAACTGAGCAAATGTACTGCTCTCATAGTCTGAGGAAAAAAAAAGTCAATTTAGGCAAAGGTATAGTAAGACATTGGCATTTTCTCACTCTTGTGTTTGCTTTTGTGTTTAAATAAACCAAAACAACAGTTTTTTTTTTAACAAACATTTTGCTGAAAATGGATAATCCTCCTCAATGACAGCTGCAACATTTACTCCCAGAATGTAAGCTTCCTCAGAGGAAAGAAATATCATCCATTAGAGTAGTTCAAAATAATGCAAACACACTCTATGGGTCTCCAGGAGTTCAGAAAACCACCTCTAAATACAGGTTCATCTACTCATCATGTTAGACTTGAACTCAAATTATTTCTCATTCATGTGAGAAATGTAAGCAATTGTGGACAAATATCTACTCAAGTGCCTTGGGACACTGTTTCCTGTGTACCACCCAAAATAACTCAGTTTTGGGCCACTCACCACAAGAAAGACACTGAGGTGCTGGAGTGGATCTGAGGAAGGGCACGAAAGCTGGTGAAGGGTCTAGAGAACAAGTTTTATGAGGAACAGCTGAGGCTGGGATTGTTAAGCCTGGAGCAAAAGAGGCTAAGGGAAGACCTTCTCCCTCACTACAACTACCTGAAAAGAGGCTGTAGCAAGTTGGTCTCCTCAGTACCAAGTGAAAGCAAAGGGTAAGTGGCCTCAGAGTTGCACCAAGGGAGGTTCAAGTTGAAAATGAGGAACAACTTCTTCACTGAAAGGGTTGTCAAGCCCTGGAACAGGCTGGCCAGGCCACTGGTGCAGTCACCACCGCTGGTAGTACTTAAGAGATGTGGTGCTGAAGGACACAGCTTAGTGGACTTGGTGATGTTAGGTTAATGGTTGGACTAAATGAACTTAAAAGGTCTTTTCTACCTAAAGGACTCTGTGATTCCACACCACACTTGAATGACAGCCACTCCAAAGCAGTACTGCTGGATCCATACCAGCACGGTCAGTGTGTATTTATGGTCAGAGAAGATATTCACACAGTGTCTTAACTCAAGGATGAGAAGGCACAATCTTTATTTCCAGTTGAAGACTTGTTTGCCACAAACAAGTGTGGCTGAGACACAAAGACAGCAGGAATGAGGAACCATAAACTCCTCTTTAAATTAATGCTTTTGCCAACACACTTTGAACTTCAAAGCCACACAAGTCTTTCAGGAGGTATCTAAGCATAGTGTTGCACAATACTGATACACCTCTGAAAAAACTTAATAACTAAATGAGGGTTTTGTTTTTTTTCCAGAAGACTGCATTGAAGCAATAGCATCCTTTCACACTATGCAGAAATCTGCCCTTAA
Source organism: Psilopogon haemacephalus (assembly GCA_013396835.1). Lineage (NCBI taxonomy): Eukaryota > Metazoa > Chordata > Aves > Piciformes > Megalaimidae > Psilopogon > Psilopogon haemacephalus. The sequence continues at coordinate 2,225,733 of VWZI01008677.1, read as the reverse complement.
GCTAATCTCAGCTGTGGATAAATTCATAGGTAATTCAGAAACACTTCCATGAATGCTGAGCTCAGTATCATCCTGCTCTATATTCTGTTCAAAAGTCACCCACTGTTTTATTACAAATGGATCTTCCCACCTTTTGCACAGCCATGCAGCAAGCCATAAAATGAGAGGGGCTTCTTAGAATTTAAACAAATTCTCAAGGCTTTCCTCACTTCAGACTTCTTGCATAAATCCAAATTTAAAAAAAAAAAAAAAAAATCTTCACTTTCATGAACTCTCCCATTAGAAGTCAGCCTGCCCATGGATGTAATGATCTCACCAAGAGCAATTTGAAATTTCTGAAGTATTTTCATTAGACTAATCTAACTCAAAATATTCCCAATTACTTCCCAGGCTGTTTTAAAATGTAGGAACAAAACCTATTTAACTATCTCTGGAAGTAAAATAAATCTAGTGTCATTTAGGTTCATGAATCAATGGATTCATTTAAAATTGATGTGGTGTCTCCTTTTTTTTTTCACTTAATAAATTTTCTAAATACCACCTATACTCTCACTCTGAGCACCTCCATTTGTCCCAGCAGCAGCAAACCTGAAATTACCTCTAATCTATAAACCACTTCAGGCTAATGAGTTTTTCCTCCTTCAGGATTTTCTGGAGTTCACTGCAGACTCTGCCTCCTAATCTTACCAGATCACTCTCCATACTGACCACTTCTCTCCTGCACATGTTGGAAATAATTTTCTCCCACGTTTAGACCTAATCTAAGGGTCTTGTTCAAATCATCAAACCAGTGCCTTAAAAATTGTTTAATTCTTCCAAAAATAGTGCCAAGCCAAGCTAGTCACACAGGATAACAGGATGTCAGGGGCTGGAAGGGATCCAAAGAGCTCATTGAGTCCAAAGCCCCTGCCAGCGCAGGACCAGACAATCCAGCTCAGGTCACACAAGAACACATCCAGAAAGTCTCCAGAGAAGGAGACTCCACAGGCTCTCTGGGTGGCCTGTGCCAGTGCTCTGGGACCCTGACAGTCAAGAAGTTGCCCCTTGCATTGAGGTGGAACCTCCTGTGCTGCAGTTTACATCCACTGCTCCTTGGCATCTCTTCTCAAAGGCAGCAAGTGAGCAGAGCCTGTCCCCTCCCTCCTGACACCCAGCCCTCAGATAATCAACTACAAAAGCACTGACATGCCTCAGACTGAAATATAATGCCAATAGTTCAACACCTTTTCTCCTTATTACTTTTGACAGACTTTTCTATTTTTTTGCCTCAGTTTAGCTTCACACTCCAAGAACTGAGAGCACCACTCCATACTTTGTACCACGAGGTGCATAAGCACAAAGCATGTTCCTTCTGTTGGCCAGTTTTCCTCTTTGACCTATGGCTCATATTCTTCGCACATTATGGCTCAAATCTATTCCGATATTCTTTCATCTAAATTAGTCAACAGTTGATAAGGGCACCTTTAACTTTCCCTACACAACTAGAAGGCATTAAATTACATTTACTTTCTCATTGTGAATTCTCCATTTCCTCAATTTCTGATTTTGTGGCAGCCTGTTGTGAAGATTTTACACATTATCCAAACAAACAGATCAAAAAAACCGAGTATTTGACACTATATTAAAAAATCCCTGAGAGAGGAAACACCTAAAAATTAGAAAAGAAATAAATTTGTAACCCTCCTGTAATAGATAATTTTGCTGTTAAAGGAAAAAGTAAATAATAAGTGATGTGGGAACTGAAAGAGCAAGAGCTTAAGCAGAAGAATTTAACATTGAATGGGAAAGGTCACAAAAAGGTCAAAGCATACTTTGAAAATGAATCCATAAAAAGAAATTGGATGAAAACACTGGAGAGCTATCAAAACTGTGCATAACTGAATGAAGCCATAAGAAGAGAGTGTGCCCTGCTCAGGGAAACACTACCTTGGTATTCTTCAGGGTGCTGTTCATAGTCCAAACAAAATGTCAAAAATTTCATTAGCATTCTCTTTTCCACCATTGTGAGCTGTTTGCTGTTGAAGACATCTGCTCTAGAACAAGGTACCTGGAAAAGATTTTTGAATCATTTCAGGTCCTTGCCATATTATGGATGTGAAAAGCATCAAGTGTAGTCTGAACACCTAACAAATATTCTAAATTACTAGCTTGCATTGTAGTTATTTTCTTTTATGCCCTTTCTACTATTTTCTGTTACAACTATAATATAAAGATAAAAAATTTCCAAAATAAAAATACTTCAAAATATTTTTTCAGCCTGTTTTCCCCTCTTTATTTCAATTTCATCCGCATCTTTCAGCTGCAGGGTTAATCAAGAGTTTGCATTCATTAACTATGCCAAAAATTTCCTGTTGCCATTATCACACCAATGACTTCTCTTGTAAGCAGCATTTAAATCTCTCTGTGAATTTGAAAGCCAGATACCTGTGAATCTTTGACAATTGACTGCCAAGTAGAACACAGTCTAAATATTTGACTGTGAGGTCTAAATACGTGATTTAAGTCAATAATTTATGGGACTGCACATTGTTATTTTAGCTTTAAAAAAAAAAACAACAAACCCAAATATACGACATATGCTAACACTTTTTAATTGCAGAAATGAAATTCAAATCAGAATCTTAAAGCAATATATGAGCTTATTGCTACGAAACACTCAAACAACCCATTGCAGGTTTCCTGACTTGAAAGAGATGAGCTCAAAGATAGGCAAGACAGGATTTGATGGTACCCGCTCTACTTTTCCCTCTCGGAAGGCAAGAATTCGCGTCACGTTCTGGAACTCTGCGTATCTGCTGACGTTGGACTTGATCAGGAGGTCAATTAACAGACCTCGGGAGAACAGCAACTGCACAGGGAAGGAAAAAAATAAAAGACGACAGTGAGTAAAGAGAAACTGCTCACACCAAAAGAAAACAGTGATGCCAGCAGTACTGACTTGGAAGGTGTTCTCTACCACCATTTACAAGCACGCACAGCAAAGTAAAAAAAGCTGAGTTAAAAGATTCTCAAGATGCAATGTGTGCAAAGTAAGATGGAAGTAACCGAGGCAACTGCATCTAGTTCTGGTGTCCCCAGAACTTGCTGTTGGAGCAAGTCTAGAGGAGGACCACAAAGATGACCCAAGAGCTGAAGCACCTCTGCTGTGAAGATAGGATGAAGGAGCTGGAGTTGTTCATCCTACTGAAGATTTCAGGGGGACCTTAGAGCTGCTTTCTGATGCCTGAAGGGATCCTACAAGAAGGCTGTCCCATGCAGAACTTGCTGTCCACTAGGACTCCAGGGTCTTTCTCCATGGAGCTGCTCTCCAATAGGAGCACCCCTAGTCTGTACTGGTGCCTGGTGTTACTCTTGCCAGAGGCAGGGCTAGTCTTCTCTCAGAATTTCTGCCGTTCACTGCAATTAACACCATCTAACACCATAGCACAGAAGAAGTGCAAAAAGGATAAAACCCAGGATTATCTGCTTCACAGATATCTATACTGCCTGTTGTTTCTGTGTCATTCCAAAGATGCATGAAAGTGGTACCTACAGATCTACGAAAACGCTTGAAATAATGCATTTTGTAGTGCCAGCACAGGGAATTTAATACAGTATTGAAGAGAGTTTGAAGGGTTTTAGTTTTAGTTTCCAGAGGTTTTAAAGTTTTTTCCTGCAGAATATGAAAAGATAATCACTCAACTTTGGGAAAATTTTCCACTGCAAAGTCTAAAGCACAGAATTTAAGAAAAACTTCCCTTTCACTACAATTTGCAGGGTCAGATCCACGTACTGTGATGAACATAAAAGGTAGATTTTAGAGTGTAAACAGCATGACATAAATGTCAGCCTACGAAGTTTAAGTAAAATGCAATTCGACACGCTAATAGCCGACTTTATGTTTGGTGCCATTACATATTCTTTCCAATAAAATTGATTATAATACAGTGCTTTAGTCTAAGTATAGAGAGGAAGTGGATGCCTCATCTCTGGAAATTTTCCATGTCAGGCTGGACAGGTCTCTGAGCTACCTGATCTATAAACTCACAGGAAAACCTAAAACCCAGGAGTACTCCACCAGGAAAATTATTTTTCGTTTTAGAAACATCAGAGACCTGCATGCAGATTGACTCTCCCTGCTTTAAAAGACACATTTGGTAATTGTACTATTTAAGTAGAGCAATTTTGCACTAAGTTTCTGGAAATTTACTCTTATGGACACTTGTCAGTTCTATTTTATGGTCTTTTTGGTTATAAACACTGAAGAGCACACATGGAATAGCTTTTCCTTAGTTTAAGGGCACTAATTCTTGCTTACTTCTCAAGTCATTTTTGTCTCAGAGGTCCTGTGCCAGCCCTCCTTAGCGGTAAAGATTTCTTTTAAATGTCAGCATTTGAAGCAAAGTCCTTATCTGTACTTACATTAAGAGTGTCATTCAGTTCCTACCTTGGAAACTAAATCGATATTAAACCTTCTGCCTTCTCTAACAATCTGGGCATATGTGATTCTCTTTGGTTCTTTGGCAGAAGTATCTGCGGGTGCAGTTTGGGCTTTCTCTGGTTCCGGAGCGGACTCGCCTAAAGCTGCACTGGGAGCACTCTCCTCAGAGGTCACTTCTGTATCATTCCCTTCCGTTGCACTTGCTGGCTCAGAGCCTGTAGCCTTGTCTGGCTCCCGGCTCTCCACTTCTGGTGAAGCACTCTCCCCTGGTGGGCCACCTTTTTCTGATGCCTGAGCAACTCCCTCAGCAGCAGAGGTTCCAAAAGCAGGCAGCTTTGACAGTGCACCAGCTTCTTCAACATCTTCAGCTGAATCCTGACTGGTTGAAAACACAAGTGGAAGAAAAGGGGGAAATAGTCTTTTAAAGAGTCTCAAATACTTGCTTAGAGTCAGTGCCAGAATGGTGGTTCTATGAAAAGCATTAGGAATTCTTTACCCTGCTCAAACCAGGTGCACCATCCACTAAAGAATTCTGATTTTCTCGACTGCAGAGTATTTTTACTGAGAAAAAGAAAAACAAACCAACCAAATCAAATCAAGCCAAACCAATAAACAAGGCAAACCAAAAATTATTTTAAAATCCCCATAATCACAAAAATTGTGGTTCTTATTTTACATAGGCTGAAGACAGAGGGAGCCTAACTGAAAATCGATACGGTGAAACAGCCACAGAAACAAAGGGAATACAATAGTTGTAAGAAACAGTAAAGCAACCTGATTAGGTTGTTCCTATGGATTAAAAAAAAAAAAAAACACCTTTCAAATTGAAATGCAAAAATGCACTGAACTCATTGAATGCAGATGTTTTAAAAAGCAAACTCACAAAAGAGCTTTACACAGCCTCTTTGCATCTCCTAGCATAACAAGTCCAACAAATTTTGACCTGAACTTCAAGTAAAACTTACAGATTACTTTTCCAACTCTGACCTTGCATTCCAATGAGTTGTGCAAAGAACAGCCAGATAGACTGAAGTTCCTTTAGGAAGAAGATCTACGTGGAAAATGTGATTGCCCATTGGAATGGGCTGCCCAGGGAGGAGGTGGAGTCCCCATCCCTGGAGGTGTTAAAAAAGAGGCTGCATGAGGCACTTAGTGCCATGGTTTAGGTGATAGGTTGGACTTGATGATCCTAGAAGTCTTTTCCAATCTGGTTAATTCTGTGATTCCCTCATGCAGCAGTGTTGTTCTATGCAAGTGTTTTATGAAGATCTGTGCATAGTAGATGAAGCCAGTAAAAAGGAGGGACATTACCACACCACATATGCTCTTTATAGCCCATTTCCTTTTCACCATAGAATTCTTTAAAATTCATCTCATAAAGCAGACCTCCACTTTCAATCTCATCTATTCTTTTCATCTTGAGCTTCAATGACATCTACCTGAGAAACTACACTTCTGAACTTAGAATTTTAGTTGATACTACCAGCTGAGATGAATCAAATCAATGTCATTGTAAGTGAAAGGAGTTCAGCAATAATTCCACACTATCTTTTTATCTTTATGCCACAAGCCATTAATGCACTGAAAACACAATTTAATCTCGGCTGAAAACTAATGAACTATGATTTTAAAGGTGACCTGCAAATGTACAGTACAAAATTTCAGTAACTAGCAGGATGGTTACAATTCCCTGACCAGCAAGGAACTCCCCAATGTACGTGTCAAACACTCCCTCTCACAGCTGTAGCCTTACAGGTGGAAGCTGGAGGCAGGATTTCTGTTAACAGAGGAACCAAACGCAGGTATCCTTCAAAGGTTGCTCCTCACTCATGAGCTCAGGGAGCTCACATGGGCTCACAAGAGTTTGGAATAAATCTCTCAGCTTCTGCACAGCCACCAGGAAACACTTATTCATGAATGGGGTAAAATATGGCCCTGGGAAATACAGGAACTGCTAGGAGGAAGCACTAATGAAAGAAATCTGCTTCTGTACATTAATTATGGAGGGTTTCTTGCTTCATACTGCAAGCATAAAATAGCTATAAAATATCAAAGAAAACTTTATAATTTTTTTTCCAAAGAACTAATCTCTACTAAAATTCAAAAGAAAGTCAGTTAAATTCAAAGGTTTCATTTGGATTTTTTGGTTTCTGTAAGGAATTTGGTGTCTACGAAACCCCCCCCAAAGCTGTTGCCATCAATGGAATGACTAAGAATGAAGCTTTTATTTAACCCATCCTAAAGCTTATAATGACACAAAAATTCATAGGCAAGTTCTCTCTCTACTTTCTCCCAAGATCAGCATAAAGTTCAGTCTCACTTTTAACATATTTGATTGCTATTTGTTAAATAAAAATAAAATCTGGATTCACAGTACACTATTTTTTCTACCTCTGTTAGAAATCTCTGTACATTTCCCATTAATGAATAGGTCAATCTGTATGATTTGCAGCTCTACACATTCTGTACTGAAAGCCTAAAGCCTGTATATAATCTAAATCCATGACATCCCCCCTACAAGAACAAATATCCCTGAATAATATAAGAACTGTCTATAAAAATGACTCCAATTGAACTTCTGTACAGCCAATTCTTCTCCTGATTCAGAAAAAAAAATACATCTGCAGACAAATTATTGTGTAAATTTAGAATATTCTCTTCCACCATTCATCAATTAATGGAACTAACAAAGGAATATCTTAAAATGAATGTGTCTTATTAATGCCTTGTAACAGCAACCCCTTCAGATAGGTCAAATGAAAAATTGCCAACCAGCTGGTTAATTTATTCAGCACAGGTGTTCACTATTTATTTTTCAGCCATTTGCCTTTTTTCAATGCAGCTTGTTGTAGACACAGTATTCTTTTCCTTTGATGGATGCACTTTGTTCTAAGGCCATTCATTTCAGATTTGCACTGTGTATATTATACTGCTACCCAGCTGTTTATTCTTTCAAAATAAATGTTTAATGGTTACTTCATAGGAGTTATAAAAGTTAAGCAAAACCAACAGAATCCAGCCAGAATGTGTAAATTGTTAGAGAAACAATAATTGACTCTCTTGGAAAGTTTTGAGTCAGTTTGGAAAACTTTTTCTTTGCTAGGTTTATTAACCTTACCATTCTTCTTTGTGGGCTTAGGGGTTTTGGTGGTTATCCAGAGAGACAGCATTGCACTATCAGGTTAACTTTAATGCTTCAAAGGAGAATCTTCTCTAACTGAATGATACTCAGCACATGCCAGCCTTAAGATAGTAGACTATTCTCCACGTGCTTATGCAACAAACATTCACACCTGTGTTTCAAACTGAGCCTGTGCTTCTTGCAAGTTCATAGAATCATAGAACAGCTCAGGTTGGAAGGGTCCTCACACATCATGTACTCCAACCTCCCCACCACGGGCAGTGACACCTCTCAGCTAGACTTGGTTGCTCAAAGGCCTCATCCAACCTGGCCTGCAACAAGGGAGGAGGCATCCACAACCTCCCTGAGCAGCCCATTCCAGAGTCTCACCACCCTTCCACCGAAGAACTTCTTCCTAAGCTCCAATCTATAGTTATACTTACTCGCCAAAACAGAAATCTTCTACGTGTTGAATGGTTTTATCCTTCTTGCAAAGAGAAATAGCCTCTTCATTCTCAAGGAGCAGCTTTCTCCAGTCTTCACATTCCTCACTGACAGCAGCTTTTTCCTTTCAAAGAACAATTACAAAATTACATTTTGTCCTGTGCTTGCTGCCCTTAGCGGCAAATCTTTGTGGTCCCAAGAGATTAAAAAGAAAAAAAAAAAGAAAAAGAGAGAACCACCTAAAATGCCTGTTAAGCTTTCCTGAGTTACACTAGTTAGAGCTGGTTACTTTGTTGGAGCATGCCAACCTTTGTACTACATTATCAGCTCTAGTAATCTTAAAATACAGTGCTAAATGAAACCCAAATTTTAGTAGAGAGCCAAATATAACTTTGAATACAGTCTACTACAAGACAGCTTTGTCAGAGCTAGACAGACTCCAAATTCTGGGACAAAACTCTTTGAAAACAAGCTATATGAAAAAAAATACAGTTACTTGGGGATTGTACTAATCTGTGCAGACAGAGATCTCTAACTCACGTAACAGAATGTTAACTTTTGCACTTGAGCAACAACTCTGATTATGCCAGAAGGTAGGACTATGTAATAAACAGGAATGAGACTGAACCAAAAAGCCTCTATCTTCTACAGACCAACAGACACAGGACACTTCAGAAAATAATAGGAACATCAATTTGCTAATGTAGTCCAAGTGTTCAGTCTCCTAAATAAATACCCTCTTCAGAAGATTTCTGGTGGACAGCCATGAGTTAGACAAACTTTGGTGACTGACAAACACACTGTCGACATTAATCTTTTTGTTCTGGTCACAGGACATTCCCATGGAAGGATCCTGTAGCTGCTTTTCTCCTATTTAAGAAGGATCAGCTGAAAGCACACACATATAAAAAAGGGACTGAAACATCAGAGCATGGAAAGTAATCAAAGAGGACATTAAAGAAAAAAACAAAACAAGAGATTATGACTTACAGAAGGGGCTGGGGATTGGAACAATGTTGCAGCTGCTTCTACAGAAATTCAAGAACCAAAAATGTATGACTGAGCAATAGACTGCTCAGTCCCAGGTAAGAGCATTAATAAACCAGGCACGTCAGAGTCCTAGAATGCTAGGCCAGATGGTTAGGTCTTTACCAGTATAGCTGGAAACTAGAAACCTCTTTGATCTGTCAAGTCACTAAAGAGAAAGTGCATTGTGGCAATTTGTCTTGCAATAAGTTATGAAAACGACCAAGATTTAATGTTAAGCAATGTTAAAAGAAGTAGTTTGTAAAATTTTTACCTGATTTTCTTTAATCCAGGACAATAGTCCTGAAAAACTAAAGCTGGCCCAGTTTCCACCATAGTAATTTCTCCTGCAGAGAGGAAACAAGAGTGAAACTTGCTGGACAGAAAAATACAGCTTTTCCAGTCTTAAAGTGAAAAATCACCAAGTGTAAGGCATTCAAAATACTTCCTGTGAGACATTTTACAGATGCATGACATAAAAACTGTTAAAATATTTTACAGCTCTTAATGAGGTGAAAAGTTTCAATCTCTCACTCACTTGTATGCAGCTCTGATCAAATAGACTCCAGCACAAAATCAGAGTACTCAGAGTAACATGAATGGTGCTGAGAAGCACCTGGGACACCAACAACAACCCCATGATGGCAGTTCTGTGGCTTCCAGCTCTTGGGTGATCCATCCCTGGAGACATTCAAGGTCAGGCTTGACAGGGCTCTGAGCAAACTGATCTAGTTAAAGATGCTCCTGCTTACAGCAGGGGGATTGGACTAATTGACCTTTACAGGTCGCTTCCAACCAACCCATTCTATGAGCCAAATGCAAATACAGGTAACACTGCTTCTTGACCAGCACTGACTCTACCCTTCTACCTCCAACATGTACATCACCCCAAGTGCCAAGATGAGCCTGCTAGCTTCATCCAAGTTCTCAGAGAAGGTAGCTCAGATGTCTTGCATCAGTATCACACCCCAGAGGTCCAGGTTCTGGTAGGACCTAACAGTTTTCTCAGATGAGCACAGCCAGGCTGCTGCTGGCTGAAGCTGATGTGGAAGTTAGCATAGCTGCATTGCATGCAGCTTCCATACTAACAGTGCTTCAGGAGATGGCTAAGCACAGGAGGGTTAAGCAAACTGAACTGGGTCCAGACAGTAGAAACAAGAGCTCTGGTTTCCATTATGTCACACAAAGAAACGTGCACTCTGTCATTTAACTGCTGCTTACAGAAATGATTATGCTTAGTGCAGACTGTTAAGGTGCTCTGGCAAAACTCTCATTGAACCGCATATACTGTAGGTGGAGCCAAAGGAACTGATTTGTACACAACCATCAGACCTCCCCGAGCACTTCCCAGCCTCTATTTACCACCTTCTTTCTCAATGAAAAACACTATTTTACTTCTTTTAAATCATGGAAAATTAACAGCTCTTCTGTTAGCCAAAGAAACTCTCTGCTCTCTCTTTTGAAAATTCTTCCATCAATATTTCTCTCAATATCAGTTGGATTAATTAGCTTTTGTTATCATGCATCTTAAATAGTTAACAGCTCTGACAGGAGAAATAATAGAGCAATTACACTTAGAAAAATCCCTGCTTCTTGCAAAATAACAATCATTTTTAAAAAGGCAGTTCAGGATTTAACTCTCTTTTCCGGCACTGTATGCTGGCACCTCAGAAGCATGAAAGATACCAAAAATACCCTCCTGAACGGCTAGCTCATGCTCTTACAGGCACTAAAAAAAACCCCAACCACACTTAGGGAGGGAGATGGGTTTTACATTTTACATAATAATGTGAAGACTGCTAAATCAAATGAACTTAGAATCTTATCACAACCTCCCCCACTTTTAAACTGTAGAGATAGTGTGATGAAATTGAAAAATTAAATTCAGGTTTAATTCTACTGTTTAAGATGGGATGTTTTTGACAAGGCTTATCTGCACTGACAAAGACTTCATTAGGAGTGTCAGCCTCTACACAGTAGCAGAGAGTGATGCTCTGTACCAGGGTGCTTACTTAGCATATGAAGGACAGATGTCTGCTAAACAACCCTAATTGCTCTTGACTAGAAACTGACCTAAAAAAGTCTTTCAGCTACTGCAGGGCAACAGTGAAGAACATAAATAGGACATCTTTTGCAAAGACAACAAAATTCAGCATTCCCTGAACAAAGGTGGCTCCAAGAAGAGAATGCAGCGTTTGAGGCCAGGAACTGGGAGGACTGGCTCTACACTTCAAGGTAACAGAGGCAGTCCACCCTGCAACGTGGATACTCAAAGCAGAAGAGTGCCAGCCGCAGGTCTGTTGTCAACCACAGGCTCCAATCATCTGCACAAAGTAGTTCACAGTTGCCTCAGGATGCAAAGGGCATGGTTAGGTGCACAAAGTACCACTGTTTGGCATCAACTAGAACACAAAGCAAGGAGGACTCAAGACATGAAACACCTGACTGGCAGATTTCACTCTGCAAAACGGCAACTGATAGCTGCTTGCAGTGATGATCTCCTTTATTTTAGCTATGAATGGTGTGGGTTAATTTCTTGCTTTTCCTTAAGATTCCATTAAATAAATAATCAAATATCCATTTCTGAGCTTCCACCTTTGGGATTTCCAAAAGACACAGCCATGAAGATTTATTTTTAAAGGAATCTGCTGCTTTAGTTACAAGTTTCCTTAAAGATGGAATAGAATCTGCCTGTCAGAGCAAGCAAGACCATTGATCACAACTCACCAAAACCACCTGCCTGAAGTCAGCACTGGGTTTCCTGAATCTGTCTTAGTATGAATTCGGGCATATTTAAGAGTACTTAAAATTAAAACTTTCTGTAGAAGAAATCAATATGTTATTTTTACAGAGAGTTACAAAAGTTTATTTGTGAGCTGTCACATCTTTGATGTAGGCATTCCTCCCTTCATCAGCTGGGCTTCCCTTTGAAATTGCTTTTCTTTTTAACCACCACTGATGTGAATCAATCTTTTCAACAAAGCCCTCTCTAATGCTCTTCTGAGGCTCAATCAGTTTTAAGGAGACAGTTTGGCCTTTCTCAAATGGAAAATGAATCACAGCTGGCCCTCCTTTCCACTAGCATCTGAGCACCTCTCCCAAGTTATGCTACACCACCTTAAATGCTAATCTTCTCTTGAAGCATCAATTTTCAGATGATTTTTTTTTCTCCTGGAATTTTAATTAGTTTACCCTGCATTATGTGATGAATTGGGGTTGCTTAATTTTCTCGTCTGAAAACACAACAGAAAGAAGGTAGACCAAACATGATTACTGACATAATGAGCAAAGTTTTTAGTAGAAATCTTCAAGAGTAATTCTGCAAAGAGCTGACTAATGGTTTTACAATGAGACATTCTTTGTAACCAAATATTTTTGCTATAATTGCCCAGAAGATGAATTGAGGAATTCCTTAAAGTAGTGGTCAAGATCAAAGCCTAATTAAAGCTAAAATATTGTCCCAAAATCTGAAGGACTAAGCTCCAATCTTCTCTTGCTATATTAGCAAACTACAAAGATGAATATTCTCTCCCTTTTTTAGGGTTATAATTCAATTACCTTCTAAGTAAGAACATGAAACGTTTTGGAAGTGTAACAGCAGTGTTAAAAACCAATTTTTCTACCAAGTTAGACAGAGCACAGATGTTTTCTTCTTCTAGCATTCATTATTCCCTAGATGACATTTGCTCAAAACTTCTCTTGTACTACCTGGATTTTCACATGAATTAGAACACTGCTGCCTTTAGTTCATAGTTTGCAAATCTGAAATCTGTAGTTCAGATTTAACAGCAAAGCTGCTGAAGCCATTTTTTATGTAGCCCAAGTGCAGCTTAACCTCTGCAAAAAAGCTTAATTCTCCCACATTAGCTGTTGGGTTTTTGGTTTGGTTTGGTTTCTTTTTCTCAGTTACTAACTCCATTATTATACAAAGACTTTGAAAGAATTAGCAAATCCCAGCCCTGAGCACTGAATTTGCAAACTGCTTCCAACTAATTAAAATTCTTGGAATCCAAACCAAAAGAATACTTAAAGTGTCCTTTAGAAGACAGCTTGCAGTTCGAGGAATGAACATTTTTAGCCTGAGATACACAAGTAAAACAAGCAAGAACAGAAAAAGCATTTCATGGTTGATGCTTGTTGTGAGGATGGCCCTTCTCAGTGGCATGTCATAACAGCCATGGTACAACAGCCAAAGCTGGTGATGGCTGAAGAAAAGCTGCTGATGCCTCATGATTGCTCCCCAGAGCTGCCTCTATGTGTCCATCCTGTGTTTGATCTTTCAGAAGGAAGTCTTGACCCATCAGAGGAGCTGTCTTTTGCAAAGGGAGCTACTGCCACATCGATTGTAAGGCTCTGAACACAAGACGACTACTGTTTCCAACCTGTAATTTTTACCTATTAAGCACACAGTCACGGGCCTTAAAAATTCCCATTCTGCCACAGCAACCCTGTTTAGGAGAATGAAATTGTATTCACTTTCTTGCCATCAAGAGGAAGGGTTTAACCCAAAAACAGCTCTTGAGATCCTTCAGCTCAATAGAAGGGTGATGGTGGCAGACACTTACACATGAGATTACATCCTGGGATATGGACATGACTAAAGGTAATTATCACAGACCACCTGAGACCATGGTGAGACTCTCTATTACCTTTGCTATGAGACCATATTCTAAACCAAAACAACAATCAAAAAAAAAAAACCAAACAGCAAAAAAGGTTATAAGACACCAGAACTAAGAAATTATGCCTAGGTTTCCTTACTGAAAGTTAAGTAAGTCCTTCATTTTTCTTGTAAGGAATTGACCTGATTTAAGAAGCAACCTTTTTACTCTGGCTCTTGTACTAACACAGCTACTTCACTTGGCAGAAGTTAAGGCTCAAAAGGGAAGCTCTGTGAAGATTGTATCCCACTGTATGTTTTGCAAGTTGTGGAAAAAGACAGGTTGTCTAGCAAGAAGTGAAACAAACTATAAAAGCAGGTATCTTGGAGGGGGCAGGCAGAGGTGCCCAGTGTCCTTTTGGAATTAAAACAGAGTTTTGGACTCAGGGAACACCTAAGTACTCCACAGGCAAAGGTCAAAAATAAAAAAAGCACCAGATGTGGACAATAAAACTAGAGTCTACAAATGCTGGATTCTGGATGCTGAAAATCAAATCCAAAATGTAGTTAAACATATCTCACCTCTAACTGCCCCATCCTCAACAACCCAACTAGCACATGCATATAGATAGATAATTACAAGAAGCAAGTAAGTAAAGGACCAGAAGTAGGAAACTCAGCAAGCCATCAGGAGAAAGTCCTACACACATGAACAGTTAGTATGGGAAGTAGATTCACTTCAAGTAAGCAACTTTCAGTCTTGATCTACCTTTCTGCAGCAACTTCCAGTTTAAAGTAAGTGCCAATCTCCACGTTTTAAATTGCAAATTACTTTTCTAAATCACTTAACAAATATCCTTGAAATTTCACATGTCAACAGCTCATTAATATCTACAGTAAATGTAGCTCTCTGAAAAGAACCACAGATTTTACGTTTATTGAGACAGATAGCTGGCACAGAGAAATAGAGCTCCTTCAATTACTATCTGGCAGAAGCTAACTTCAATTTAAAATTAGTCTACAGGAATTTATGGCAACACTGCAGTGAAGTGACTATTTTGAATAAGATTAGCTACTGTTGATGGCAATGCTTGGACAGTGTTTATAAATCAAACTTAGAACTTAGTATTTTATAATAGACCACTTCAAAACTATCTTCCATAATCACCTATGCAGTATATTATGATAAATGCAAACATGGCTGGAGATTAAAAGCAATAAAACGATGTACACAAGGTAATGAATGCAAGCAAACTATAAACAAAGACCTAATCTAAGTAAGTTTTCTATACCTTGTGCCTAACTTCACTTAGACTTTTGCAAGGAACAAAGCAGCACATCTGACACAAACAAGTGTCTTAGTGACCCCAAAGCTTATTGTATTATACTCTGAAAAAAAAAATGAAGCTCAGGATTGTGAACAACAGATCTTGTTAAAAAGTGATATTCTGCATAGACAAATGAGTTTGGTGATGAATTTTCAATTCTATTCTTGCCTCAACCAAATGACTCCTGAAAAACCATTTAGAAACATGTATATTAAGCTAGACACAAACTAGGAAAAAATCAGATGTTTTAACTCAGATGAATTCTCTGGCAAGCTTTCTAAGACTTAACTTTTCACTTAGAATTCAAATGGCACCAGGGTGGGGGTTTTCTGTTGGGTTTGGTAAGCTTTTTTTGCAAGAGTACTCACTTAAACACACAAAGCAGATGGCTTGAAATGCTTCCCTATAATGGGGAAGGAGTTGTACAGTATAAACATTTCTAATTTTTTTGCCACACAACAGATTCCAGACCATGATTGAGTGAGCATACCCACCAACTAAACCAGCAACTACGAACGTGAGTGAAGAACACCTTGATAAGAACAGCACCTTCTGACCTTAGCCTGCACTAGAGATGGAAAAGAACTCCATAGGAGAAAAGAATGAGATGTGGAAGCCTTCCTTTTCCTCATAAACACAAAAGCATGTGTGAATGTAAATGAGCATATTTAAGTGAAAACAGTAATAAACAAAATCTGTATTCCACAGTTGTAACTGCCTGCTTCTGGCTTGCTGAAAGGCTCTTCATCATAGCTAAAAATAAGCATGGCTGAAAGAAATCAAAGTTCCAGTGGCTAACTATTATGGGAGGCTGTAATAGCCAATGAATACGAAAAACTGAACTAACAAAAGTGACTCATTTAGCAAATTCTAAGTAGCCTATTGGTAAATCCAATAGACTTAAAATCCAAACCTAGCTTAAAATCTAAACCTAACTATTCTATTAATTTTACATCTGCTTATTCTAAAACAAAGTTTTAAATATTTTGGTTAGCAATTCAAGAGCTAATTTAAGAACCAAAATATTTGGAATCAACCTACCGCTGTACATTATGCATGAGGGCTTTCCAGTAACTTCAGCATAGTACCATAGAGCTGCATATTCCTCTAAAATTATTACAATTACAGGAGCTGTCTTGGTTTCCACTGAATTATTGTTTACATTAAACATGGAGCATCAGATCCTGCCTTGCTGTGTACTATCCCATTGGAAAATACAATATCAGCCCATGAAAGGACTTTATGCTTTACAGTTCCCAGGAGTTCTCCAAAGGTTCGGAGTGTAGTCCATAGTGCCTGAAGTTTCATTACGATGACTTTATCTAAATATGCTCTATCTACTGTCAGTTGTTATCTACTGACTAGCAGTATCAACTCTCCTCTCTCCAGCCCCAGACAGGAAGCCAGAGGCTTTGTGGGCCCACTGAGCAACTGTAAATCATATCTGATGCCAGCCAGTTAGTCACCCAGTCTTTCAGATTTTGAAAGTGAGTATAATTGCAAAATAGAAATAAATGTATGAAATGTGAATGTGTCCTTTGAAGAGCTCTCTCTAGCTTGGAGCAGAGGAGCCTGAGGGGTGACCTCATTCATGATTATAAAGATGTGAAGGGCAGCGTAGGGAGGACAGAGCCAGGCTCTGCTCAGTGATGTCCAGTGATAGCAAAAGGGACAACAGCAGCATGCTGGAGCAGAGAAAGTTCCACAGGAACATCAAGAAATTTTTTTTCACTGTGACGGTGATGGAGCACTGGAGCAGGCTGCTCAGAGAGTTTGTGGAGTTTCTTTCTCTGGAGACTTTCAAAACCCACCTGGATGTGTTCCTGTGTGACTTGCTCTAGGTGATCCTGCTCTGGCAGAGGTGATCTTTCAAGGACCCTTCCTAACCTAACACTCTGCATGTTATCTTCCAGAAAAACACAGTCAGTGAAGCTGCTTCAAAAGCTGCTTAGTAATGATCAGTTGTCTCCAAAGAGTGATGAGAAGTGATAAATGGCACAGAGGGATATTTTAACACTTTGTCTTGGTCAGCTGAGGCTTCAGCATTTGATCTCAGCTTGCCTCAGAAACCAGAGCTCCAGACTCCAGTCATGCTGATAAATTTTGCTGAGCAGGTATACAAAGGAGACAAGGCTAAAAGTTCCTAACTGTTCTGAAAAGCATGGCAGTGGATAGTTACACAGCTCATAAAACCATTTCTAATGGGCTAATTGGTAAAGAAAAGTAAAACAAAGCGTTCATCTTTTGATAGAATGCAGTGAAATATGGCACGAGTGTTTTGGCAAATCCTGTTTCAAAGAGCAACAGAAGTACCTTTGGAACCAACAGATTTCCTACAAACTGATTTAGCATGGGATAGAGGGAAGACAGCAAACAGAGTGCTGTGTTCATCTCCTGCCTTATCAGCCAGATTCACTTGTCTTCATTCTGATAAATTAAAATTGTACTAACTTCTGTAGGCATTGACAACTGATACAAAGAAGAAGCCAGGAAAACATTTTGTTGTTAAATTATAACAGCTCAGGTTTAAATTCTCCCACAAAGAGAATAGAATAATTACTGTCAGGAATGATAACAAAGGGCAGTAAAGCTGTAATCATTCCTGCCTGTGTGAAAGAAGGAGCCATCAACTGCATCCTTGACCACATCTCTGATGTTCCAAATTACTGAGCGAGCATGCCAAAACTGCCTGTTACATTGATGGAAATAACATTCCCAAAGTAAGGTAGAGACAGAAGTTTAAGATTACTTAATGCCAAATGAACACAGAAGACAAGTCCAGAAGGGCACACTGACATAAACACAGGTATCTTTCTAGACATTTTAGCTCTTTAAAAGGAAAAGCACTGGAGTAACTTACGAATCCACATGAAGAACTCTCTGGCCACTTCTGGCACATGCTGCTGCAATGATAGATTCAGGCAAACCTGAAAGGATATGCAAGTTTTAGAATTTAGTATGCCAAGATATATTAAAAAACACTGTATCAGTTTTCATTTGCCCAGAAAAAGCAGCTGTTAGGCATTGACAGGATATTAAGAGCAATTGAGCACTCACAGAGGCAGGAACAAGTAATTTTAAGTGGTTACTTCAAACGTTATTAATTCTAGAATTTGAACTGCAGTCTAGAGAGCACCTAGCAAGACTTGGACACACAGATCCCTGCCAGCAAAGGCAAACAGAACCATTACAATTAAAACTTTGACCTCTCTACCCTTATTTTGGTCATTCCTGGTCTCCTTCCACATGAAGGAAATGGTCAGTTTCCAGCAGACTGTGGAGGTGTTGATAGTCCCAAAGTACTAATGTTTGCATCAAAACAAGGAGGGAGCTTTAAGACGACAATGACAAATTTTCCGAGAAGTTTTCAGTTTACTGTTTTGATGGATTAAAACCAAACAAAACTCCAAACAAAACCAAACCCCAAACAACAACAAAACCCAACCAAAACAATCCCTTTCTCAATCAATAAGACAAGTTACAGAAGTTTTTGTTTTGCTGACTTCACACAACAAGTGAAGGCCTATCATGAAATTAAAATCTAGGGGTAGAAAAAAGGGTGAACAACTGCATCAGTTCCTAATGCAGACCATTCTGAACAGAGACAAGGAGAAAATATGTAAGTGCATCAGACACTTCAGAACTATCAGAAGACCTTGGATGCACACTGCCTTATAATGTGAGAGCAACTCCGTGCTCACCTGTCCTCACAAAGTGTTCCTATCTTCCTCTCATTTCTCTCCACCTATAAACTACCTGAAACACAATCTACAACTACAATTTCCCTTGTAGTTCCTGAAAATAAGATTTTCTTTCCCTCATTTGGGCACAGGCAATATTACTCTAGAAATGGGACTGAGAAACTTGTTTCCCTTTCCTTATTGATAAAAGCCACTGAGAAAATGTTGTAAACCATCCCCAGCATTGCCTGGCTGACCAGCCTGGAGTTATAGCTACTGGGGCATAACTGATTGCTTTAAGCTTGATCCAATTGATACTGTGTTGGAGGTCTGTTCTTCCATTAACCTTGGATGAAATTGTTCCTTGAATTAGTTTCCTCACTCTTGAAAGCTGGTATCAATTTTCTCCACCAATCCTTTGCTTGCAAGATACTGTGGCCCCCCAAGAACCCACTGGCAACGGAATGAGAAAGTGCAAGCAAGGCAAGGCCCATGCATCTTAGCTTTTGGAGAGGCCCTTGGAACACAGTGATGGAGCAAGACATCACTTATCCTTATGTGACAAAATCTTGGTAAACCACAGAAATAAGACTGTGCCTTGCAGTCACTTTCTAAATTCTCCTTCCCAACAGAAATAACAACCCATGAAGAAAATGCAGCGTTGTTAAATGCAAGTTACTCCTACTAGAGATAGTCTGGGCTGCATGGTGGTTACTTCCAAAAGCCTTTTCCAAGAAGGAAGAGTCTGGTAAACAGCCCATTGCAATACAGAGTTCCTCTCTACCTAGATAAAATTAACTAACTTGGGAAAGACTCCTTAGAGAAATGGAAGAGATTTATTTAATGACAGCACCTGATGCTGACCTATCTCCTACAGGATACTCACACAGTAGTGCAAATAGGTCCTCTTGAGATTATTCTGTAACAAAGGAATCTATTCTTTTCAAGATCTGCTCCTACTTGGAAACACTTTTCTGAACCTTGATTTATCAAAAACTTTAAGGTGGATTATATTCAAATTTAAAAACATATTCTGACCCTTGCTACAGAGCAGACTCCAGAACTTCTGGCTCACAGTTCGGTTTGAACACTGATTTATTATAGAATTCAAGTGACTGCAGGGGAAAGGCTGTGCCCCTGCTCTCGATTCTGAAGTTTCACTTGTACCTATCACTAAGTAAAGCTGGGGATCTCTCAGCTGTTTTGCTCACAAAGGATTACTCTTACACTTCCTGCCATTCATCCCTCCTGGGGAACAGTCAGCTTCAAATTTTGCCAGCTTAAGGGATGTAGAACTTAGCACTATACACTGTGTCACTCCTGATGTTTGTCTTTGAGCAGGCAGCTCAGTAATGATTTAGATCCAATAACCTGGATGAAAGAACAGCAAGATCTAAATGAGAATCTACATTTCAGTTTAGATTATTAAAAAAAAAAAGATTATAAAGAAAAAAATCTAAAGACTGCACAGCTATCAAAATCAGTCACCAAATTACTGATTCATCAAGAGATCTGCCCTCTGGTACAATTAATATTAACTGTATTTTCCTTGTAAGCTCTTATGCATATTAGTTACAGCAACACACAGCACCTCTCGTTTTATTGTATCTGAAAGGAAAAGGGCTACTGCAAAAGACCATTCTCTCCAATAAGGCTCCAAACCCAGACAATTTACAGATTTGCAATGATATGAGCAGGAAATAAGAGGTCTGAATAGGAATCACATGACCCAGCCACAAGAAAGTAGCAGCAGATCCAGACTTCACTATGTTATAAACATCTGGCAGCATAAAAGGGATTTACATAGTGGAGTAAAGAGTCTGTGGAATCCTTGCATCCATTTAATGTGCTGACTGAGAAGTTCCTGGTATTTGAGGCAGAATCAATTCAGAAATAGCAGTGCTTGTTATCAAGGCATATAAACACTTTCTGTGCTTCCTGGCCCTTTCATATCCCACTTTAGATTGCTTACACATGAAATATTTGCATCAGGTTGAATTGTCCTGCACCTCATTTCTCTTCCCAGGAGCAAAGAGTTTTTCCTTCATGAAGGAGGACTGATTAGTACCAGTTGAAATCTCTATCATCATTCCTTAAAGCCATTGCCTTCTTTCTCCACTTGCTAACCCCCATTCATCAGATGCAGTATTAGGTAAATTAGCCTCTCTGGACTGCTCAAGGAAACATCCATTTAAAATTTCAGTGAAGTAGGGCATTATATCTGTAGACAGATATAAGTATAAAATTAGAGATTTGCCTCATTAGTGATCTCTGGGTCACATGTTCCAGTAAGTAAAATTTCATAGACGCTTACTTGACACCTACACAGCCAACCTGTGACAATACTTCACTGAAATACGAGTGCGAGGTCAAAATCAATCAACTTCTAAATCTTTCTAGTATGGGTCCAGGAGGAATGCAGATTAGACCTATCCTTCTGTGTTTGGACTCCCTTGTGTTCCATTGGAAAGATACCGAAAACAAATCATAGAATCATAGAATGGTTCAGGCTGGAAGAGATCTTAGAGGTCATCTAATGCAACCTCCGTGCCATGGGCAGGCATGCCTCTCAACTAGACCAGGTTACTCAAGGCCCCATGTAAACTGGCCTTGAACATCTCCAGAGCGGGGGAATCCACAGCCTCTCTGGACAATCCATTCCACAGTTTTGCCACCCTTGCAGTGAAGAATTTCTTCCTAAGATCCAGTCTAAACCTATTCTTCAATTTAAATCCATGCCCTCTTATCCTATCAGTGGACACTCTTGTAAAAAGTCCCTCTCCAGTTATGAGCTGATTAAATTGTAACAAACTGGCTCTAATCAGACTCACAAACAGGGCAGCGTGGTTCACTTCAGCATGGACAAAGAGAACCAGGCCCTACAAACCTTTGTTTCTCTGGCAACCTCTGTAACATCTCAGAAACTGCTGCAAGAGATTCCAGGACTGTATCAGACACAGTTGCATCACCAGAATGAAGCAAGCCAGCAAGCAGGCAATATGAACTCTAGATTCAAGACACTCTCATGATGAAGAATGCTGTCCATTTTGGATGGCACTACTTTTCACTGCCAGCTGTCTAAGCACTACCTCTATTATAGCCTTCTCAGATACATAAGAGGCAGATTAATCTCAATAAATCTTTACACATGTGGCTGCTGCAAGCTGACCTTGAGGACTATACCTGGATGTTTCCAGCAACCTCTGGCCAAGAAAATCTCCATTATGTGAATTTTCGATCTTCCCTGTGAAGTAAAACCAACCACACTTTCATTCTGAAGAGTAATGTTTTATAAGTAAATAAGCAGAAGAGGGGACATAGCTCCACATTATACACTGTTACCAAGATCACTTTCAGTTTCAACACAGCAAAACTAAAACTGGAGACTACTGCTAAGACAGAAAACACTCTTCTCCAGCTTTAAAAGCCAACTGAATTAAAAATCTTTACAAAATGATGAAAAGTGGTAATTCACCTCTGTGTAATCAAAAATTAATTTCAGGCTTACACGTTGTATCTTTCCTGACCAGCAGCGATAGGCGAGGCTGCGATGCGCTGCCTCTGCAACTGACTTTAAATGGATGCGTTCCCTGCCCCAGGCAACTCACAAACTAAACAGCTTCATATGTGTGCCAGCATCCTGGCTCCTGAGTTGTTCACTGTAAACTATTTCCCAGTCATCCAGCTGATAAGCTTTTACCGAATCACACAAGATTCATCTTGAAAAGGCTTAAATGTTTAATTTGCTTCACTGCATCTACTAAATAAATCACAAGTGCCTTTTTCATAATATAAAATGTGGAAGAAAAATAGATTAAAAATGCCAGAATATAAAACGTGGATGGGAAATAGATTAAAAATGCTGGAACAAAGACAATTTCAAAACAATCTCCAGGAGTCAGACAGTTGACCAAGTGCAATAAATTTTGCTGTCTCTGAACTCCTAAGATGAGCAGGGCAGCTGACTCTGGAGAAGCTCACTATACAATCGCCATCGTATGCTCTTGGTATATATAGAACTTCAAAGGCATTTTATCATTTGATTTCAATCAAAGTTGAAATACTTATTGTGTACAACATTTTAAGTTAAAGGTAGCTAATTAAAATACAGCCAGAGAACATCGAGGGAGGTGAATCCGGGTAATCCCCTGAAGAGATCTATCCCTGCTGAGCAGGGCTGCATCAATGACTCCAAGCAACGAAGTACAAAACAATTTATGGGTTTTTTTCTTAACAACTATCAAGAAGAGGTGCAGAAGAAGGAAGCTTTACTTACCACAGTTAAGAGTGCTACTTTCCATTAGAAGGATAAATTTCAAGGAAATATTTTTGTGTACTTTGATATAAACAAATATTAGCTACACAAGAACATCCCTTAAATCACATATATGGACAGGCTGGAGAGGTCGGCTGAGGAAAATCTCATCGGGTTCAATAAGGCAAAGTGCAAGGTCCTGCACCTAGGTCAGGGCAATTCTAGATATCAATCCAGGCTGGGGGAAGATTAAATTTGACAGTAGCCTTTGCAGAAAAGGGCTTGGGGTGCTGGTGGATGAGAAGCTGGACAAGAGCCAACAGTGTGCACTTGCAGCCCAGAAGGCCAATGGCAGCCTGGGCTGCATCCAAAGCAGCGTGGCCAGCAGATGGAGAGAAATGATTCTGCCACTTTAATCTGCTCTGGTGAGACCTTACCTGGAGTAACTGTGTCCAGCTCTGGAGCCCTCAGTACAGAAATGACATGGACCTGATAGAGTGGGTCCAAAGGAGGGCCACAAAAATGACCAGGAGGCTGGAACACCTCTGCTACGAGGACAGACTGAGGGTGCTGGGATTGTCCAGACTGGAGAAGAGAAGGCTCCAGGGAGACCTAAGAGTACCTGAAGGCTGCAGAGGGACTGTTTGCAAAGGCCTGCAGGGACAGGATGAGGAGAGCAGATTTAGATTGGATGTGAGGAAGAAGTTCTGCACCATGAGGGTGCTGGAACACTGCAACAGGTTCCCCAGGGAGGTAGTTGAGGCCTCATTCTTGGAGATACTCAAGATCAGGCTTGACAGGGCTCTGGGCAACCTGATTTAGTGGAGGATGCTCCTGCTGACTGCAGGGGAGTTGGATTGGATGACCTTTGGAGGACCCTTCCAACGCAACCCATTCTATGATTCTACATTTCTGTATTAAGAGTTGTATGGTAACGCACACAGTGAGTTTTATTTTGACTTAAGTCTTCTAATGCTTCCACTTCCTTTCCTGCCTCCCCATAGGAAGACAGCTTGCTCCCCTTGCTACTCACACATTTTTAAGCATTTCATAAAAGGATTTTAAAAGTAAGAAGTTTCTTCCCTGACATCAGCAGTTCCACAGTTATCTATGCCCCAACGGAGGACCTTACAAAATGCTTTCCTTGGCTCCTTCTAGTCACCACCAATACAAGTGAGTGCCACTGCACCAGTCCCCACAATCACCACTGACATCACCCCCCTGTACTCAGCACTGGTGAGGCCACACCTCAAGTGCTGGGTTCAGCTTTGGGCACCTCAGTACAAGAAGGACACTGAGGTCCTAGAGCAGGTGCAAAGAAGGGCCTAGAGAATCAGTCTGATGAAGAGCAGCTGAGGGAACTGGGACTTTAGTTTGAGGAAGAGAAGGCTGAGAGGACACTTTAGCAACCTCTACAACTACCTGAAAGGGCAATATAGAGAAGTTGGTGTTGGTCTCTCCTTACAGGTAATTAGTGATAGAACAAGAGGGAACAGCCTCAGACTGCACCAGGGTAGGTTTAGGCTGGACATTAGGAAAAATCCTTTCCCTGAAAGCATGGCCAAGAACTGGACAGGCTGCCCAGGGAGTTGGTTGAGTCTCCATCCCTGAAGGTGTTTAAAGATCATTTGGATGTGGCACTTAGCAATATGGTTTAGTGGTGAACTTGGTAGAGTGGGGTTAATAGTTGGACCTGATCATCTCAAGGGTCTTTTCCAACCTGAATGATTCTATGAAAAAATACTCATCTTCAGTTGGTTTTCCATTCAGCTTTTGTTGTAGAACTCTAAATAGCTGCTGATGTAAACTGAAGGCTTGTGCACTCATACCAGATAACGTAACCAAACTATCAGACCAAAAGATGCATCAGAAAGCATTTTAAGCACATCCTAAAAATATCTTGCAACAATAAAAACATTCAGAATTACTCCTTTTTCAATTTATTTATTTTTTAAATCAATCTTCAATGCTAACTTCCTAATCCACATCTATAATATTTAGGTTATCTTTTCAAAGTATATATTTTTAAATATCTGGAAGTGATTTTTCCTAACACTATACTTAGATAAGATAAACATAAAGTACTTACACCACTCCCAGTATATCGAACAATAAATAATAGATTCTCCTGACAGGACTTTGATGACCTGGCAAAGCCCGAGTGCTTTCAGCCAAAATCATATGAAACCATAAATCACTCTTTATTTTATAGAATATTTCAAAATGGATTCCTGCTTTCTACCTTGAAAGTCATTTCATGTGTTATTTATAACCACTGAAAACCAGAATGGAAAGAAAATTGCATAGAACTAGAAAATTTACTGTGACTGCTTTTATAAAGAATAACTCCTTTTTTAGAAAAAAAAAATTAGAATTACTGGCAGCCAAACTTGTGACTACAAACACCTTTTAAAGAGTCACATCCATTACAACTTCAGCAGCAGACACAAGTTTAAGAAGTTACGACTCAACATCACAGAATGGAAGGGACCCTTGAAGCTCCTCTTGTCCAAC
Source organism: Psilopogon haemacephalus (assembly GCA_013396835.1). Taxonomy (NCBI): domain Eukaryota; kingdom Metazoa; phylum Chordata; class Aves; order Piciformes; family Megalaimidae; genus Psilopogon; species Psilopogon haemacephalus. The sequence goes on along the minus strand of VWZI01008677.1, from coordinate 2,200,345 downwards.
CTCCCTTCAGTTGCTTGGGGCCCCATCAAATTCAAATATAATGCAATGAACTAAAGAAGTTGAAAGTTAAGGACGCTCCTGCACCCTAACCCACACCACTTCCAAATGCACAGACACATTACAAATCTTTGCACTTACAGTGGTTTCTGCCATGAATTTTTCCATATGACAACTGCTTAAAGACAAAAGCTCTGCCACTGCCTGAGAGTCACCTCTCAAATAGAAGCCTTCTTTTTGAGATAAATATTTATCAAAGAAGTTGTAATGTTCCCTCTCACTCTCAGTGTACTACCATTTTGATGTCTGCACTGACTTAAAAGTTGACCCCACAAAAACTTATCAATAATAAACTCATTGAAATGAACATGACTCCTCAAGGGAGCACTTAGATCAGCCCTCCAAACCCAGATCTTATAAGGCTTTTTAGACAAACAAAAATCACTTAGTATCCCTTTCCAAAGAACAGACTTTCCAAAATACCATTGGATTGAGGATATTGCACAATTTCTGCTTTGACAAAGAATCATGCAATAAATCCATCCCTGTTTCGTTGGTGGGTAACTTGGCCAAAGTGCTATATTCAGAAAGCAGTGAGATGAGAGGCTTGGCAGGGAAGGCAAGAGTGACTTCAATACTGCAACAAGAAGGGGATAGAACAGACAAAGAGTGTGGTGATGAGCTTCGATTCTCGTGTTGCCACTGAAAGCCTCAAGATATCACAGGATGTGGAAGTGGTGAGTGTCATCTAGTTTTCTTTAGAATTATGCATGTAAATTCCATGATAGTGATGGAAATGTTGCTGCTGAACTCAAGCAGGACTAGTAACCTTGTACCACACAAACATCTTACTCTGCACTTGTCCACGCTAGCAAATGTTTGATCTGGTTAAGGAAAAGCAGTTTCTCCAGTAACTGAATTACCTTTCCTATATAAATATTCATAGCTTCATATTCACACAATGGGTTGGGTTGGAAGGGACCTCAAAGATCATCCAGTTCCAACCTCCCTGCCATGGGCAGAGACACCTTCGGCTAGCCCAGGCTAGTCAAGGGCTCATCCAACCTGGCCTTGGACACCTCCAGGGAGGGGATATCCATGACATTCCTGGGCAACCTGCTCCTGTGTCTCACCACCCTCACTGTCAAGAATTTCTTCCTAACATCCAGTCTAATATTGATGAAGTACACACAGAACTGAGGACTAAAAGACAGTGTGAGGTTCCAGTTTCATTAAGCTTACTACAGAGAAACAGTTAAAAGAGTCTGAAATAAAAACAAGTTAAAATCTAATGTTAACACTCAATCTAAGTACTAAAATTAACAGATGCACAAACTACAAAACCAGAAAAGAGCCACATGTGGAGGAAGGAATGCAATTACTACCATGCAGTTAGAAAGATCGTTAGCAGAAGCATTCTAGTTACTACAACGTGACAATTCAATATCCACAGGTACACTCAGCACTGGTCACAGCATTAGAAAACTGAGTTAAAGACAAGGCTGAAATATTCCCTCAGGAGTCATCTCCCAGAAGATAAAAGAGATGCAAGGTTTACTTTCAATAATCTCCCATACTGGCAAACTCAATATAGATTGAAAAAACCCCAAACAGTCAGTGTTAGTCACCATTTATGTTCTTAATTAAAAGGAATGCAAAAGTAAGATAAAATAATTCCTAAAATGGAGAATTCTGAAAATTTTGATGTGACTTATGGCAGTACTGTCTACAGGTGGGCAAAACCCCAACCTCCACCAAATACAGCAAGAGTTCTAAGGAAGCATTTAACTCAAAGAATTTCTTTGGTAGCAATGAATGAAGTACCCTCAAAAAGCATGCAAATCATGCAACCTCTAATATTTCCACCTTTGTTTGGTACTTCAGCCTTTTACTATTTATCATTCTTCTCACACACTCAAAATATTCACAAATCTGAACACATATTTAAAAGTCAGGTTCATTAGTAGGGCTTCCACTCTGTATGACATGGTTAAGAAAAGGGAAGGGATCTCTGTCACTGGCGACATCAAGAACATCGCTCATTCTGCTCCAAATTACTAAAAAGGTAGTCTTGAGTCTGAAGGGCACAATGTGACACATCAGCTAATTTCCCAAAACCAGTTGCCCATCACACATGGGAAGCAGTAACATTCCCTTCTGTGCTCCAGCCAGCATCCTCAGGTGCCTGTGGGAGCTCTTCACAAACCCAAACAAAATCCAGGTGGGAATCTGGGCCCTGTAGGCAGCAATGTATTCTGAACATTTTAAGGCCCTGTAGGCAGCAATGTATTCTGAACATTTTAAGGCCACAGTTCAATGCTGAATTTAAGGGGGTGGGAGGGTGCTTATCAAGCAGGCCACTGTCACCATGCTCTACAAAACAGGAATCTATTTCAATAAAGCAGACAAGGCAAGAAGGAGTACTTGAAAATCTGTCTTGTGGTTATAGCTGTAATATGCCTTGGTTCTCCATCACTATTCACCTGAACAGGAATCAGGATGAACTTGTCTTGGGTAGGGAAAGTGCTCCAGAAAGGTCAGAGTTAAGCATCTGATCTGTGAAATCGTTCAGCCTTAGGTTTGCCCACAGACTGAGAAATACACTCGTAGCAAAAGGACACGAAGAAAGTTTGGGGTTACTTATAAGCAAGCAGAGAGTTAGCAAACAGAATTGAAAAGTGTTTGTGTTGTAACAAAAGTAGAAGCTACTATTAGCATATACCACATGCAGGGCAACAAGACTGGGGCTGGCTTTGCAGGACTGCTCACAGAGCATGAAACTAAACTCGACAAGCAGGAAGGCGTTTGCGGAGAAGAGGCTGCCAAGGCGGGAGGGTCAGACAAGGCTTCACAAAGCACCCAGGGGCCGCTTCACCTCAGGTGTGCAGGGGCAGGAGGTGCACCTGCGCGGCTCACAGGGACGGGGCTCACGGAGACCCCCACCCCACAGGTGCCTCCGCGCCAGCTCTATTTCGAAGCATTCTGCCGTTCGGGTAGTAGCACCCAGGGCGGCCTGTGAGTCCTCGGGACACTGGAGCGGCGCAGATAGCCTCGGCAACCACAGGCAGCGCCGGGACAGCCCCAGGCAGCCCCAAGTTCCGCCCGGCCCATCGCCAGCCGCCAGCCCTGCCCCGTCTCCCCGCCGGCTCCCCTCAAGCGCTGGCACTTGGCCACCACCCGCTCGGCCCCTCTGAGGCTGCCCGCCCCAGCCCCCGTCCCGCGCCAGCACCGCGCCGTCTCCTACCGGTGCCTATCACCACCACATCAAACTCGGAGGGCAGGTTGTCCGCCATCTCGGCACCCACACGTCACGGCCCCGCCGCCGGAACCGCCGCTGCCGCCCGCAGCCTTCCGCCGGGGGCTGCTGGGAGATGCAGTTCGGGGCCGGGGCCGGGCCCGGCAGCGCGCCAGGCGCGGAGCGGCGGAGGGAGAGGGACAGCTCGGGTCGGCTGGACACAGCCTGCTTGCGAAAAGCGAGGTCCAGACAGGAAAAGTCTCGCCAGGGCTCCCTGTTGTAGCTGCATTCCTGCTCTGCACTCACCAGGGTCACTCTGCACCACCTCCTATGAGAACAGGCTGAGGCAGCTGGGGTTGTCCAGACTGGAGAAGAGAAGGCTCCAGGGAGACCTAAGAGTACCTGAAGGGGCTACGAGAAGGCTGCAGAGGGACTGTTTGCAAAGGCCTGCAGGGACAGGATGAGGGAAATGGTTCGAAATTAGAGGAGAGCAGATTTAGATTGGATGTGAGGAGGAAGATCTGCACCATGAGGGTGCTGGAACACTGCAACAGGTTACCCAGGGAGATAGTTGAGGCCTCATTCTTGGAGATACTCAAGATCAGGCTTCACAGGGCTCTGGGCAACCTGATCTACAGGAGAATGCTGACTGCAGGTGGGGTTGGACTGGATGGCCTTTGGAGGTCCTTTCCAACCCAGAGCATTTTATGACCCCATGATCTGTCTTTCAGTAAAGCATCCAGCACACTCCTGCCTGCTGGCTCCTCACAAACACTTGTGGGACAAACTGGCTCTGCCCAGGCCTTGCTTCACAGCACTGAGTCACTGCCAGAGGTGTTAAGCAGGAGGGCTGGGCCCTGTGCTACGCACTGCCCACAGGATCAACCACCCTCATCACCCACACACCTTCTTACCCATCTGGTTTTCTGCTGGTCCAGACAATGAGCCCTCAGCTTGAGGATAAAGGAATATTGTGAGGAACAGTACTGAATGCAAGCAAGGTCTGCCCAGGGAAGTGGTGAAGTCTCCATCCCTGGAGGTGTTCAAGAAAAGCCTGGATGAGGCACTTAGTGCCATGGTCTGGTTGATCGGATAGGGCTGGATGATAGGTTAGACTGGATGAGCTTGGACCTCTCTTCCAACCTGGTTGATTCTGTGATTCTAAGGTCCTAGCATTGATTGGTAAAGTTTGGGAATGCAATAATATGATTGCATTCCACATGATTACTTGAAATGCAGAATACTTCTTCAATGCAAACATCCATATTTCTGGTACAATTTATCTATCAGTTCCTCAGAAGTTTCTTGGATGACCAGTTCTTCAGCAGCTCACAAAGGATTTCATTTTTGCACATGCAGTGTTTCCAATGTTCACTCAGCATCATCACTCTCTGCACTTTGTTAGCATATCTAACTCTTTCTTTTCCTCTGAAACCCTAAGTCACACTTCAGTCTTGCTCTGCCTCTCCCTTCTCACAGAGAAATGAAGAGGGAATCAGGTGAAGAACAGAATCTACTGTTCAGAGCAGCCCCTCCTATATTAGCAGTCAGAGTGAAAGAACAGCAAGAATAAACTGGCGTGCTTGTAAAAGCCAGATACAGCAATGCACAGAAAATAACCCAACGTGGAATGCCTGTACCAGAATATGCTGGAAACTTCTAGAAAGGTTTGCTTTTTATTTTGCACTTAATGCCTTAAACAGCTTTAAACTAATCTCTTAATATTATTCATTGTGTATGATTTTATTAAAGTCTTAACACCTTCAATCAATAATAACAATAAACCAGCTAGCAGCCTATTAACACCTTATTACAAGTTCCTTGTTCGCACAGCAAAAGAAGAGTGAGGGTAATATAAAGCAACTAATGGAAACCAGAGGCCACCTTAGCCCTCAGACATACTAGAACAGAGTACAGAACAGACAATAGCCTAGCAGGAAGCATCAAACAGCACAAGAACCAAAAAAATACAGATACTTAGACATCAGTACATGATTAGAAATATAGAAGAGATAAAATGAGCAGTTATGGATTCAGATATAAAAGTAGCAGAGATCAAATCTTATGTTCCATATATTTGTGCTTTCAGCTGTCCCACACAGAATTAAAAAAAAAAAAAAATCCATCCTGCAGGCTCCACAGTGCAGTTGTGTTAATGAAACTGTCATTTCTACTTTCTAAACTCTAACAACAGAAACGCAGCTCCAGAATTCTCACAGTCCCGGATCATTCTGACCTAAATGTCTTGAGCTGAGAAACAAAGCATCCCTATGTTGGTGAGATCAGATACAACAAATTCTCCTTGCACATCCTTTTCTTCCTGAGGGAGGGCATACTCATGGAAATAGAATTTCATTGTGCAAACCTTTTGTTACTGTTTAGTGTAATTCTAGGACTGCACTGGAACAGAGCTATTTCTCTGTCAATGTCTTACTGTTTCTCAAGTGCTTAAGTATTTGTCCCACCACAACATGCTGTTGTTTGGTTCTGTGAGTTCCTGTTAGCTTCATTCATAAGATGCAATCAGTGCAATCCTATTTCGTGATGACAGTCATTATCCACTGGACCAGAAATTCTTCTTAGTACTATTTATTTGACAAATATGATTATTCAGGATCTTTAACTGCAAGGTTTGTCAGCCCCGTGCAACATAAAAATATTTCTCTGTGCTTTACAATTTTAATATCAGCAAATGTAGAAGTAAGCTGTGTAAGTATGAATAATTTTTATGAGGATTTCATGGACCTTGAGAAAATGTCTTACCATGTTTTTCTCTTTAGCTATTTAATTGCAATGTCATAGTAACAGAAAGCAGCATACCCAATTCTGCATGGATGAATAAGCACATTCAATAAAGAAGATTTAACAGAGTAAATCAAACAGTGGATTAAACATTTTCTGCATAACAGACCACAAAATGGGCATTCATTTTACCAATAGATCCTCAACATTAGAAACAAATAGAAATGCACACCAACATAATTAAACTGCACATCCTGTGGCCTGATTACAAAATTTCCCTGCATTTTGCTAAACTAGGTCTCATCAATTAGAACTGCCATGCTGGCATGACATTTTAAAACCATTTGTATTAAAGACATTTTTGAGTTTCTGCCTTTTATTAAGTAATTCACAATCCCACGTATTGCAGAGGATTTATACAGCACTGTTAGCAGTAGCAGTTCAGAAAGACACATGCAAAGATCAGTTTTAAGATTCCACTCTTCTTCTGTAAGTAACTTCCTGCTTTGACTTCAGGCAGAACCTCTCTCATTCAAACAGAGTTTGCTCTGTAACTTTGAATTGGGCTTTTCACATATTCATAGAAGTATCTTTGTTACTTCTGTGTAGATAATATCTCTCTTTGTTAAAATACTTTTTGGCAATACAGTAATCATAGCAAACCCCCCATGAACTTTCCCAGGTAGAAACACTGAAGCCCAAGAACTCGGGAAGAATGAGCATTAAGAATTACAGAGTTTCTAATTCTCTTGAGATCTGCTCTCAAATCATTTGATCAAATATTTCTTCCTGCAAAGCCAACCAGCAAATACTTTGTGTTCACTACGATGAATTTTATTGTTTTTCAAGTTACGTAGCCTCTTTATCCTGCAGTGCCTTCACATGTGAAACCTCGTTATTCATTCTATTACTCACTCGGTAGATACAGAATTTAGTTCTACTTGAGCACCAGTTTGAATAAGGATCAGCAGCAGGATCGGGCCTATTAGCTGCTTGAAACATCTATTGAATAACCTGGTTTATCCCAACAAAATGGCTCATTAGTTCAAGCAGCAAGAAAACGTTTGTGTGTTGCTGAAGTTGTGCATGGTTGTCATACAGAGTTTGCTATTATGCAACTGTCAGTCACTCAGGCGTGCACAAGCTAGATTGTTCGTTAACTACAGAAACAACCACTCTACACTCAGGAATGCTTGTGGGGGGAAAAAATGTTTCCAAATTTATTCTAAACTTGGATACATCTCTGTTCAAATTGCTTTGTTACCACTATCTGAGTTTTTCTTCCTTCCTGTCAGAGCTTGCAGTGGTCAGTCCTGATCATGCCCATAAGAGACATTACTTCTCTTTCATTAGTGCCATTCGCCCCTAAACTGCAAAGTCTCCACTGTATGTAGACACCTAATTCCCGTGGATAGTATGAATATTCCTTAGCCTTTGTAGATCAGTGAACTAAACATATTTTAGCAACCCCCAAGTAATTACATCCACATTCTCCACCTAAGGAGCACTGAAACTGATTTTGCAGTTGCCCTTGTGATTACTAAGATATGAGTAAATTATGAGATTGTTTAGAGAGATGAGGAAAGAGAATTACATTTTACTCTCCTTCTGTAAGCATGTAAGGCAAGAAGTCTATTTTTCCAATCTTTGATTAATGACATTCTGAAAATGCTCTGTAGAGCTCTCACTGCAGTCAAAACTTTCTTGTACAAAATGAGCACAGAGGAGAGGGAAAAAAAAAACCAAACCAGAATCACAACTTTGATCAGACTGTTCTGCCCAGCATAACTGGCAGAATATAGAATGAGGCTCCACTATAGCTTGGTACAGGATTGCCTGGAGTTTCACAGGCTTCCTAAAAACTAGGGATATGCAGAATGGAGGAGATTGTCTTTGCAGTCACACAAAAGTTCAGTCATTTTTTTATGCTACAGGCTAATCTTGGATTCTTAATATAGCTGATGAACTTAGGATGATGACTAATATGCTGCAGTTTTTATTGCTTGTCTCTTAGAGACGTGTGGAAGAAAACTTACTTTAGGAATTGGAGACCTGGAGAACTATTGGTAGTAGAATCAGATTGGACTTTAATTTAGGTGTTGTTAGTGTATTATGGTTCTGGGTTTTATTTGATCATATGACTTTCTTCAGGGTTCTCTAACAGAGGCTAAAGCTAAAATAATTTGGTATATCATGAATTATTACTCTAAATCAGGTGTGGGGGGTGGAAGCTTTCAGGCATGTCTGTAAAACAAGCTGCTGCCTTCCTAATCCTTGATAAAGAAGTGTACTTTCTAGGAGTGCTGAGATAGAGACAGAATGGTACAGATTAGTTTTGAAACTGAAATAACATCAGTGCACTTAAGCAAAGGGATGAAATTTCTTTGTAGATGTTAAAAAAAAAAAACAAACACAATCAAAACAAAACAAAAACCCCAGGAGTTTGTGACTATGTTTTGGGTTAATACACTGCACATTTTAAAGGAATGCGTTCCTTTTCAGAAATGTCCTTCACTTCCCCTGTGGGCTGAAATATGTTCTTTGCCATATCTAAGAGGTTCTTGAGAAGACACAGTGGTATTTCTGGCAGAAGTTTGCATATCGGTTTTTAACACCTTTATTTCAGGTTTTATATATTGATTACCAGTTCTTCCTGTTCAAATCAGTAAATGAATATGCTGCTTATCAGCACTGTGTCATCATCCTGTGAGAGAAAACTTAAATGATTCTTCAGTGTTAGGACTCCCAAAGTCAAGACCTGTCAATAAGGTGACAAAGTCAGCTGAGAAAATGCTTTCCCATGCTTTTGTCTAAATACCAGTGTGGAATGTCTCCACTGCAGAAACAGAGAAGCAGCAATCAGCTCCTGCCTAGCATGAGGGTAGTGGCTGATAGCAAAGCCAAAAATGTGATCTACAAACACTGTGAACTATTGCAGGCTAAGTTATAAGAGAAAGCAAGCAACAGACCTTGTGTATACTCAGCTACACATAGCTGAACCTCCTGTATGCTAGCAAGGGTTTAGCTTCTAAACCCTCACAAAATAGATGCGTTTTGCATATATATCCAATTATGTTTGTATACCTTAATTACATGTTCTAGGTGATAACATGCCATGTTGAAAATACTCCTTTAATAACTAATGTCTTCTGGTTCTTCTCCTGACATTGCTAGAACAAAATTTGCTATCAACAACATCAATAATCAATTGAGAAGAACTACTGAAATGATGCCCTTATAAACCAGGATGCTACAAAGCAGGGCTTAATGCTTTGTGTGTAGCAGTTCCATTATTTGTATATTCCAGCACCCGAAAGTCTTAGTCAGTTACAAGACTTCGAAACTGCCAGCAAACAACAAACAAAAGAAACTGATGAACTCTAGAGGACTGCTATATAAAGCTGTGCAATAAAGCAAGATAGGTAAATGTGGGCAGGTATGTCTAATGCTGTTTAGTTACTGCCTTATGGCATTTGCAACGTTACTTCAAGCAGTTTTTATTGCAGAGTAAGGGATTTTCAGACTCGTGTTCTCAGGGTTGAGGGAACATGAACCTTTTCCAAGACATGTGGAGTCTGTAGCTTATATAAGACACTAATCTCTTTCCTCTGGAAATATTCCTGTTCCTTTACATATTACATTTCTTTTATTCATCTCCTTTGACTTGTGGCAAATTTATGAATGTGGATTCTTTAGCCATTAGGGCATACTCCGCTTCATTACAGTTAAGAGAAATTTCACCATGCCAGTTCGGCCTCCACATCATCGTCTTTTCTGCCTGATTAACAAACAATAATTACAGTTCAAGTAATTATCTCTTTTTACTGTATATTTGTATATAAAAATGTGCCCATACAAAGACAGAAAACCCCAGCAGTTAGTTGGGGAGATGAAGCAAAAGAAAACCAACCCACCACAGAGTGGAAGGCTGTAGTTCTTTATTAGACTAGAACAAAAAGATTCTTGAGTATTTTTTTAAACAGTAGTATTCTCCAGTCCTGAAAATCATGAATGACACATGGTTGAAAAGAGAATAAACCCAGACTAAGTTCTGAAACTGATAAAGCTCCTTTCAGAACCTCACCATAAATATTATCATATAATTAAAGGGGTTTAAAGTAGTCCATAAAGCTAAGGGAATTGATGTGTCTCATATGCAGTATTTTTACCTAGACTTCACCAGAGAAACCATAAACAAAAGACTATAAAGGCCTCAGATGAAATGAGTTCTTGCAAGCTGGGATTCTTGTGAAGTCACACTTATCACCAAGGTCTCAAAGAAGAAACTGTGGCAAATAGACATCCAGAAGTTTAGAGTGGAGAACAGTGAGGAACTGGTTTTCAGGTAAAGCAACCAGTGATAACAAGAAGTTAAACCTGAAATTAACTATAATAAAAATTATCTAAGTAGATGAATAAAAGTCCTACAGCAAATGTTCTTCTCACTTTGTGTTTGAGGTTGAATTTGTCTCAGTTCCAGTGTGCTGGTCTCTCAGGGCTCCACTTAGAGCACTGCATTAACAGCACATGGTTAGTTCAGGCTTTACAGTTGCAGTGAGGAACTCGTTGGCCATCTGGAGAGGAGGTGTGGGAGGGTGTACACACACACAGAATGTCAGGGGCTGGAAGGGACCTTGAAAGATCATCTAGTCCAACCTCCCTGCCAGAGCAGCATCACCTATACCAGATCACACAGGAACGCATCCAGGTGGATTATTATCAAAGGCATCATAAATTTGTTAGTGGATAAAGCATTTAAAACTAACCAAACTTTAAATTCCACTCTGCATAGATAGACAAGGGGAAAATCCTTATTTTTAGATGTAAAGATAGACAAAAGGAGACAAAAGAGGAGAATTGGAACACTGGAAAATATTCTGGAAGAGAGGTGGTGAGTTAAATCACTTCAAGGCTGGACAAGATAAGTGAGGAAAGTTTGGTGGAGGAACTGCCAGACCTCTTTCTCTGTTTCTCTATGAGAAGACATACAAAAATACTTGTCACTTGCAGGGAGAGTGATCTGTGGAGGATCACAGGGCTGTGACTAAAAAGAAAGCCATCAGCCTCTGCAGCCACCAGTCTTGTTTGCAAGAAACAGAAATACATTTAGTAAGTAAGTTTACTAAAGCCATATTAGGAGCAAACCCCCTCTTATTAAGCATTTCTCTGACAACAGTCCAGCTAAATAAATTTTTGTATTTAAAAATTTCTGTTTTAAAGCCAGAGAGTGGCAAGGGTGCTGCACTGAAGATTTGGAGAAATTTGAAACACAGTGATGCTCAGCGTGCCTCACAGAAATGTGAGTATGTCTTGTTTCCCTTTCAGAAGTTGTAAACTGGTGCCAGACTGTATGTAGTGATGATTCTTAGAATTCAGAAATTAATTCATAAAGACATTCATGATTTAACATCTATTTTTCTTTAATCCAAACATAGGATATTCCATTTAAATGCTAGCCTTTCTTGTGCGGAAAATAAGACATCCACATTGTACTTACTAAACTTGATTTAAACTGTGTATGTCTAAGAGAGGAGTTGTGCCACTGTAAGCGTGATGTGGGTCGGCCATATTCAAGTATTTAATGCTTTTTAATCTGTTTTCAGAGGATGATGCAAATGAGCATATCTAGAATCTGGGTTTCAGTGCCATTGCTTTGATAACAGCTTGTCCTCTAGGTTCTGCATTCTCAGAGTAATCATATGTAAAATGAAAATGACAGAAGGTCAGATGTAGTTGTAGTATGAGTGAGAATTTTGGGTTTGAATGTAACAAATCATAATGCATAGCAAACATACTAAACAAAACATTTGTTTTGTTTTAGTCTTAGCATCATCTCTTTTAGGGTAAGATCCATAGTTGGTGGTCAACAGTTGTAGCTGAAGATTACATCATCCAGTTCTTGTATCCTCAGAATAAGAGGAGCATGGAGCTGCTGGAGTAGGTCCAAAGGTCATGAAGATGATCAGAGGGCTGGAGAACCTCCCCTACAAGGACAGGCTGAGAGAGTTTAGGCTGTTCAGCCTGGAGAAGGGAAGGCTCCAAGGAACACTTGGAGCTCCTTCCAGTACCTGAAAAACGTCTGCAAGAAAGCCAGGAAGGGACTTCTTACAAGGGCTTGTAGTGATAGGGTGAGAGGGAATGGATCTTTGAGCCATTATACATTACTGTGTGCTTAAAATGACTCAGAAATCCTGGAGCAGAACTAATGGGAATACAACGTTCACTCCTCTTTTTTGGATCTACTTAGTACCTTATGAGTAGAACTGCCTCCTCTCTTTGATTGAGTAAATAAAAGTAAAGAACAGGCCATGGCTCCTCACATTCTAAGGCTGCTATATGAATATTAGTTCCATATAGCTCATATAGATTCTTACATGGATCCTTCAGTTAAGCAAGTAGAGGCAGAATTCCACACCCCCTCCAAGCCCCCCCCGCTTCAGAATGCTTTGCTGTTACAAATGCTGAGGCAGATTATTAGGAAGATTTGCAAGAATAACTACTTAAAATGGTCACATTCATTTGAAAGAAAAGAAATATAATTGGTATTTGCATGGAAGAAAATGGATGAATTTAGATTTTAGTTGATTATAATTATTGTCATCCTAATCATCATCATTATCTTTGTATGTCTAAATGACTGATTCAAAGAAGAATTTTAACACATTTCACATGTCAGTGCAATTCTCTTTGGGTTTGTGATTTAGTGCTTGTGTTTTTTTCATTTGCTTTTTTCAGTCTGAACTTTCCATGGGAGTTATTGTAATCTTTTTAAAAGGTAGAAAAATCTTCCAAAAGAAGTCCAACCTCAAAGTGTTACAGATGTACATAATGGGATTTTTCAAGGGCCACGAAGATGCTCAGAGGGCTGGAGCACCTCTCCTATGAGGACAGGCTACAAGCGTTGGGGCTCTGCAGCCTGGAGAAGAGAAGGCTTCAAAGAGACTTTATAGTAGCTTTCCAGTATCTGAAGGGGGCCTGCAGGAGGGCTGGAGAGAGACTATTTACAAGGTCTTGTAATGACAGGATGAGGGGGAATGGGTTTAAACTAGCAGAGGGGAGATTGAAAGTGGATGTTAGGAGGAAGTTCTTTACAGTGAGAGTGGTGAGACACTGGCACAGGTTGCCCAGGGAGGCTGTGGCTGCTCCCTCCCTGAAGGTGTTCAAGGCCAGGCTGGATGAGTCCTTGAGCGACCTGATCTAGTGGGAGGTGTCCCTGCCTATGGCGGGGGATTGGAACCGGATGAGCTTTGAGGTCCCTTCCAACCTAAACCATTCTATGATTCTAATCGAATTGTACAGAAAAAAGGATGCACAAATACTGTGCCAGGAAATTTTAAAATTTCCTTTAGAGAGCAGTTCTAAATGGCAAGATTTTACCTGAGTCTAGACTGTTTGACCAGAAAGGGACATTAGAGTGACAAATTAGCGGGTGAACTAACTTCAGTGATAGTGTATTCAGATGAAGATATAATTCAAGAAGCTGGAACTGCACATAGACATTGAGCTCGAAGCTGCTAATAATTTTTCCTATTTCAATACTATATGCATTGATACAGGTGATATTTGATGGTGCATTGTTCCATGGTACTGTTGCTGCACTAAAAAGTGTGTTGTAACTAATCTGTATTGTGTGCATTCATCATTACTGACCATTATGAAGAGTTCAGATCCACTAGTAGGAGATAACCTGTTGAAAAGATTGCCCTGAACTGCCTGCTATTAGAAAGACTGACAATTCATGAGTTGCAGCACAGATACATAACACCACTGGCCAAAACACAGACTTTGGCACTTTTGAAAGCTTTCTGTTTTCTCACTATGTGCAGGAACTGGATTTTTTAAAATATACTTTGCATGTTAAAGGATTGCATGACAAGACACTGGATTCAAGTAAGTTTTTCTTAGGTCAAAAATGTCAAGCAAACTCAGAACTCCTGCCTAACTTCATGCACTGAGGTGACAACAATATGCTCAGTCAACATTAATTATTAAAATAGTGAGAATATTGGTATCTGAAGCTCATTTTTGCTCTATCACTTCTAAGTGAAAATATTTTCTTTCATTCTCTTGTTTACCTCCTTACTTGGAGATTAAACAATAACTAAAATATCAAAGAACTCATAATCCAGCAATATTTTTTGTCTTTAAAGCTATATGTTCCATGAACATTTTAGGGGGAAAAAAGAATATTTAAATGTCAAGGTCTATATTAAATTTTGCTCTAGAGTATAGTCATAGACTTTGGGCAAAAATGCAGAAGATCTTGTTGTAGTCTATTTCAAATAATGATTAGTATAATTTAATCAAATGTTAACATATTCCTGTGGATAAACATCTGAAGACTTATACTTTGCAGTCTTCTTCAGTGCAAAATACCCTAAAATTCATCATAATACTAATGAAAGGGATCAGTAGTGATCTCCTAGGGTACTCTAAGGTTTCAGCCTCATAAATATGGGTAAGGATAACTTTGAAGAACTCAAACTACACAAGAGTTAAGCATTAAATAATAATGATCACAGGTGTTTCAGCTTGTACTTTTAACTCATGGCCTGATCATCCTCACACCTCCCCAAGTCACCTGCAATTCCATCAGAGAGGCAACGAATTTAAAGTGTATAAAGCCAGCTGTATGTGAGTTCACCTGTTTCTTTGTAGGTTATCAATGCATGTTGCATCAACCTTGATGTGCAGGTAAGAAAGAGGAAAAAAGGAAGGGAACTCAATAATGTCTGCTGAAGATGAAGAAAGACACTGTTACTTCCCATGTGACTCTTCTGCACTGTGTCTAAACCTCCACAGAACATACTGAGCATGTTTGTGGGACAGATGATCGGTCAGCTTAGAACCAAAACCTACTCTTAAATGTTTGGTTCTGATCCCACCCTTTTGAGTCTGAGAGTCACTTCTACAGTGGATTCACATTCCTGGTACCATACTTTAGTGAAATACTAGAATGAGCGTCCTGCAAGGTGTTTCTCTCCACTTTGTATGAAGAGCTGTAGAACATACTTCAGCTAGTTTCAGCAAATAGTTCATTATATTCAAAAGAGTATTAGGTTCATTAAGTTTTCTTTCAACCTCATTCAGAGTTGTGAAAATGTATAACCAACAGTGAGCAGACAGTGGCAGAAGGGCTTCAGGACCAAGGCTGCTCCTTTGGGATTTGAAAAAGAGAGAGCAGCTTTTGCTAAGCCTGTGTGAAATCAGGAGTCAGTAGCTGCAGAGATTGCTGGCTTTAACTTCCCTCTACATCCTAGACTGTCTGCTAAAGAGTTATTTAGGATTTCTGTTCTTCTGTGGGTGTGGGAGGTAGAACATCCTGGACTTAGCAGCTGCAAACAATATTCCAAACAAAAGTATTTGCAGATTGGTTAATTTGCATTCAAAAGGAAACATCTCCAGCCTCCTCAGGCTTGTGGTTTAAGAATCAAAGGGTCAAAGCGACGTGCACTCCTTCAGCCAGTTTGGACCAGCTCCATTGATTTTTACTGGATAGTCCAGATTGATTTCAGAAAGAGATGGCAGCGTGGATTGATAGGGCTTTCAGAAGAAATGTAGGATTTTAAACGACAGTATCATAAAATTGATGTGCAATGCAGAATAGCCACTGATGCCAATTTCTGTCAATAAGATTCCTATAATTTGAAGACAGTAAAGCATTGAAATGTCTGGTAGTATCTGAGGCAAAAAATACCACTCACTTCCATGGAAACAGAAGCAGGCCCAGATTCTGAACAACTGAAATATTATCTGTGCCGTGAGGTATTTAACTCTTCATTATGTCATTATTTGTTTAGATAGCAAAATATCAAAATAGCAGTGGAATTTTAAAATGTGGTCATTTCTTAACGTTTACTCTCAGGCTTATAAAAGATACATGGTCCTGAGCAATGTAAATCAATTATCCCCACATGTGTGAAATGCTGTAGCAAGATCAATGAGACCTGAACACAAGGAGGCATCTTAGGATAACAGCTGCAGATGCATGCATTCTCTGGGAGAAAAACAAACAAATGAAAACACACTGCCCACCCTTCTCTTTCTCCCTGCCCCGTGTCAAATCCCTGCCATTCCCCTTTCCAATTGTTAAGAGCCGGAAAAGAAAAAGAGATGAGAACAGGTAGGATTCCATTTATCAGTATGGGAAAGGACAGTAAATGGTCCCTCTCGGAGCCAAAGTAAAATGAATGCTTTGCATTCAGCTTTGAAATTTGGGTTTGATGTGACTTAATGGTCGGAGTGTACTTATAACCAAATGCTGCATGGTTAATGGCTGTATGGAAAACTGCAACCGCATAGCTTTACTGTCTAGAATACCCATTGGTTTTAAGGATGAGCTCAAGATAATTACTTTCACAATATTAATAATTCTGCCAATTGGATTTCCACAAAGTAGGCTCAATAAAGTACTAAAAATATGTATTCAATAAATCAATGATGCTTCTGACTGAGTCTGCACAGCTAGAAATTGTTTTCTCATTGATAAAATACTGTTTATGAAAGCCTATTTTCATGGAAATGACTCTTAAGATTTTTATTGGAAAAATAATTTGCAGTTAAACAGAAGAGATGAGAATTAATGAAAAGTTCACATGAGCATATACATGTAAATAACAACACACCTTACTTTTTTATTGTTGAAGCAGAATGCTATGTCCATGCGTAAAAATAACAAAAAATACTAAGAAAAAAATAAATTCCTTCTTATCCCACTAGATGGTGGTGCCTTCAGATTAGGGCTGAGATGCTCAAACAGACAGTCCAGGAAAACTTTTGCTTTCTTTAGCTGACCTGTAAATATAGAGAGCGAGAGATGAGGTTAATCTTGTTCCTCTGGGGATATTAACAACGTTCAGGTATAATGGATGTATTTGAGCAGATAGTACTGTGTTCATAGGAGTTTGCTATAAAGGGAGTTTTAACTTCCATACACATCTAAGAGCATTAATTTTTCTTCCTGAAGAAGAAAATGTCCTCACAATACTGAACCTTAACAATGATTGTATCTCATACAGAGCCTCATTATGCCAAGGTTCTGGCTTTGCAATTTTACTGCCCTCTATCCTCAGTCAAAGCCAAAACCCAGGTTAAAGTAGTGAATACTTTAGCAAAAACTTCATGCTGTGTTCACATATTGCACTGGAACAATCTTAAAAGTCCTACTCACATTTTGATACCACAAACATATTGCTTACTGTAAGAAGAAAGGTATTTACACATTGAGACAAAAAAGTGACCACATCTAAGCATTGAAGGGCACATCTTCAATAATAAGTGAAATTTTAATGAGACGGGACTTGCTTGAGAGACTGGTTTTGTGCCTCAATTTTAAGTTCCTCTAGTAAATGGTGGAATCCTTCATGCCTCGAATGAAGCCTGAGCTGTTGAGTTCAGTGCTGATTGTTTGAACTGGAGAGTGTCTCTCAAAGGCTGTATCTGCTGAGGACTATCCCAAGAGCAGGCACTTGTGCAGACGGGAAGCCTGCAGACGCAGACTCACGCAGAGCTGGGCACAGTGTTGGAGCACACAGAGTATTAAATATATACCCATTGCCAGCTGTCAGTCATGCCCAGCTGGGCAGCCCACAGTGAGTACATGGCAAACCACATGAACAGATCAGTTTGCACATGGCTGCTCCAGGGACTATTCTCCCAAATTCGTTTGAAGGAAGTCAGTGATCAGCTGAGAGCGATTTGTAAATCTTGCACTGAGAAGTAATTCTGAATTGTTTTCATTTTACTTAAATGTTGTAACACAGATTGACAGTATGAAAAATGCAAATTAAAATGAAATGCTGTTTTGTGCATGAAGAACTCCAGAAAGGTAAGCCCTCATTGGAGACTTTGTAATTCTTCTTTTTACAGGTGGTGTAACAGTACATAAAGGTGTCCCCAAGTGTCTTGAAAAAGGCAGCAATAATCAAGAATGCCAGATCTCTCTTGTAGTCTAGAATTGTTATTGCTCAGTGTACTTCACATCACCCTGCTTCCAGGTGAGCAACTAATTTATAACACCTACAGTCACTTTACCCCTCTTTCTGTCACAGTTTGATTCGTGTTTATTTGCTAGATGTTCTTTCCACTTATTCCATTCTACTCTTTCACTTCTCAGTTCCTACATTTGCAACCTCTACTCAATTCCAATTTCCTCTGCAAGTAATGTACATCAGTATGAGTAGCATTAAAAAGTGGTGGGACATGTCAAATTAGTACAATTGCCAAGTGAAGATTACAGCCCAAATAGTTCAGATACTTCCCCATAAGAACATCACAGCCAAAAAAGGCTCAGTCTGCACTGTTTTGTGAGCATTTAGCAGGGAATCCCTTTGTTTATGCAGTGGCCTGAGGCAGAAAAATGGATCTAGAAATGGCCATGGATGCTTGGATCTTCTGTTATCTTGCATGTTAGAATGTTCCCTGACTTCCAGGGAGAGCAGATCCACTCTTACTTTCCCTAGGAGGCTGTGTAGGATCTTCTGAAAGCCTGAAGAAGCAAAATTTGCTCCAATTATTGATACTTGCTGGCATTAGGGGCTGAAATACAGCATTGCCAAGAGTGCAGGTTCCTTTATTTGATTTCTTTGACTGTACCAGTGTAACTGCCAATCACAGGAAATACCTCTAATAATTCTTCCTTTTACTTAATAAGGAATACCACATCTTTAAAACATTAGAAACAGATGTCACTGCATTACTTCACTGCTGATGTATGTAATAGAAATGACACACTAATTAATTTAATGCAGTATAAACGTACTGATTATTTATCATGGCTGACAATAAAATTATGAAAACATTCAATTACAATCAGTGGTAATTCATTATTTATTGATTCTGCATTATGCACACATTAATACAATACATTTAATTACATAAGAGAAGGGATCATTTTTCTATTGATACTTAGACATTTAGATTCATCAGTTTTATTTAAAATTCTTGATTTTTAGGTGGGAAGTTTTAATCCACAATTCGATAAAAAAAACTGCTGAAATGTCAGAATGAAATTGAATACAAGTGTCAAGTACTACTGTGTCTAGAGAAATGTGGGCACAAGAATGACATACTAATTTCAGTCTCTTCTTTTTCTCATGTCAGTGGCCTACATTTGTTAATATAATCATGGTTACATTTTCCCAAGTAAACCAATGTATTAAAGATTAATGTAGGAAAAAAGAAAGAAAAAAACCAGGTTTTTATCCCTTTTAAACCCTTTACTCAGAATTAGCAACACCAGTGGCTTGCATACTTATGGTATAAACTCAAAGATCACTAGGGTTAAGTTAAGAGCTCTAGAATTGTGTGTGTGTGTGTGTGTGTGTGTGTTAAGAACTAGGAGAATATCACTGTCATTAGGACTCCTATCAGGCTGGGATTCAGGAAAAAATAGTGGTTTATTTGTTATGATAGGGTGCATTGTAAAGGCATCTCTCAGTTATTTCATCTGGCATTTTAGGCCCCTGGTTACCTCTGACCCTGCTAAGTCTATACTCAGGTTTATCCCTTCCATTTATTTTAGTGAAGATACAAGTTCTTCCCTAACATTCTCTAACACTTAGCTTTTTGCCCTCTAATCTACTCACATTCAACATATCTGTATCAAGTCTATACAAAGATTTATTTATGCTAAAATAAAATATTAAAAAACATACCCCCAGGAATCTTTACATTACAGTATCTATGGAATTCCTGGTTTATCGTCCTGCCTGCTGCTTGGCTACAGGAGACCAAGATAAACCAGAGATTTCCAGTCTTCTAGAAACAATTAAAAAAAAAAAATCTCACCTACTGTTTCACTGAAGAAGCTGTTACTATTTTTCATCCTTGTTCCCTCCTAGGCAATTGTGTCACCCATCATTTTCTCTATAGGATCCCTGTGAGCCAGTAGCCACATTTATGCCAGCTTCCAGGGTAACTTCCCGGCTGCTGTTGCCTGGCCCTGTCTGGAATGACTTTCCTCTCTTCTCTGTCAGAAAAAAATCTCTTTCACATTTCCCTCCAACAGGGTATGTGTAAGGATCATAAAACCAAACCCAAACAAGTACAACAGAACCCTTTCCTGCTGTTTTGCCATACAAACAAGACCATCGTTCTATGGGACTAATCTACAATACACCAACATAGTATTAAGAAAACAGTGTTTTGCACACCAGTCTAGAAGGAACAATAATACCAAAACTTTATTTTAAAATAAAAGTTTCAACACTACTTATTTCAGCTACAGGGAGGCTTACTAGTTTGCACACATTCAAATTGCATACTGCTGGACTCTGTTCAAATAAACCATCTGGGTGCTTTATAACTGACAAGATATTACTGTATGATTGTTAGACTTTAGTAAGTTTGCCTTGTCTTTGATAAAATTACAGAGAAATAACAATATTCATTGATACAGTTGATTTTGTATATGCTTAGTTGAACTGGACAGCTGCCTGATATTAATTCTGAAACCTTGAGCATTTTCTTGGTTTAGAAGCAGTTCTTCTCTCCATGGATAGTCACCTCTCAAGGGTACTGTTTTTACTACAGCCTTTATGATTTTATATTGCTTCATACCACTCCAACTTGCTGGGTGTTGATGCGCAAGGCTTCCCCTGGCCTTGCAAAATTTCAGTTTTATTTAGAAATATGTTTAGCTTATGGGAGACATTAAAGTCACAAAGGAAAAAGAATTCTCACAGTGGAATTTGATTGTCACATTAATCTCAAAGCAAAAAAAAAAAAACCAAACAAACCACAAAACCTCTAAAAGGGCAAAACCAACCAGAAGTGTTTGCATCTATTAAATTTCCTATTAGCAATTATGTCCAGAAAATCAACCCCCAAAAAGTTTCTATTTCAAGTCAGTTATTTGTTACTTCTGTAATTTACAGTATATAAACATATTTGATGAGTTCAGGGCTTGATTGTACTAAACACTTTTCCAAAGTAAATAGCCCCTGCCCCACAGAGCTTCCAACTTAACATTCTGATCCTAGAAAGAGGCACAAACTAGTTTAGGCAATGTGAACATTCTTATTGAAGGTTATTCATTTAAACCTGGTTTATGTTAAAATTCTGCTTTAGTTTTAGGCAGTGAGGCTACAGGTCTAAACCCAAGTGGCTAGTCTTCTTAGAACATATATACATATAACCAATGGAGAAAAAGCGAGGTTCCTCCAGAGTGTAGTTTACATCATTCAACCAATATAGCAATTTAGATATCATAGAGTCATCTCCCCTCATCTAAAATGGGATTACTCGTAATGCAAAAAACATTAAGCTTTGCAGAAAGGATGCCTAAATAAGCAGGTTTAACAAAAGGAAAGAGACAGATGCAGCTGAAAAGCTCTCTTGGTTTTGCTTGTTTGGCATCACTTGAAAAGTTTTTGTTTATACGTTTCTGCTTGCTTTCTTTACTCAACGCTTTAGGAGAAAGCTAAACAAAAACAGGAAAGGGCAATGAAGAAGTTAAAGGGAGAGGTTAAAAATGGAGAAAAAGAAGGGGAAGCAAACAGGAAAGATGAATATACAGAAGGAGAAGGGGAAGAGGCTTGGAAAAGAGGTATAAATACATTGGGAGAAAGAAGGAAAGAAGCAATCTAGCCAGTGTGCCCGGGCTCCTGCTGGTTCTGTGTGTCAGACTCAACTCCTTTATGTGAAACGAGTCTGGCCATCTTTTGGGTCCACTTGTTCAGGGAGCAGGGACACGCCGAGTTTAGCAGTTCCTGTGTCAGCTGTCCGGGTTTAGGTGAAGGAGATTTAAGATCTATTTCTCAGGACTGCTGGGTGTTACTTGTATAAAGCACCATATGGTGCTTCTGGGGGCTGGCGAGCACTGATGCCATTGTATCTAAAGCACAATTGATGCTGCATCTGAATCTGGAGGTTTCAAGCAATTACACGCAAGATCTCCTGAGAATGGAGTTGGCCTCCTGTGACTGATCACCAACTTCCACGGCTCTCACAACTTGCTCCGTCTTGCCTGCGCAGCACACGCTGCCTCCTCTCAGCTCAAGGGGTTTCGTTTTAGACCTGCCTCACTTGCGCTGCTGTCTCTGCTTCCCCACCACACGTTCTCGGCCTCTCGGCAAAGCGGTGGAAAATCAGATGTGTTATTTACCTAACGGAGACCTGCACCGCAACCCCCGCTCCCCACTCCCCGTCTCTCGATTTCTTGCAGCTGTGGCAGGTGTTTTTACAGTGAGCCACATACCGGAGCGCAGCGACCGCTCGAACTACCTGCCTAAAGGAGCCGACTACAGCCGTGCCTCCCTCTCCCTCACAGCACCGGGGCCGCGTCCGCGGGATCTCCTCCCGGCCAACTGAAACTTTCCTACTCTTGTGGTGCAAAGAAAGAGTTCCGGGAAGGCAAGCGGGGC
>VWZI01008677.1:2124578-2177536 GCA_013396835.1 Psilopogon haemacephalus | reverse complement strand
GGGCCGGCGCGGGCGGCGGCGGCGGTAGTAGTAGTAGTAGCGGTGGTGGTGGCGGCGCTGGGGGCGGCGGCAACGAGTGTAAGATGGTCGACCTGCACGGGGTGAAGGTAGCTTCGTTCCTCGTGGAGGGGCAGGAGCTGATCTGCCTGCCGCAGGTCTTTGATCTCTTCCTGAAGCACCTGGTGGGAGGGCTGCACACGGTCTATACCAAGCTGAAGCGGCTGGATATATCGCCCGTGGTGTGCACGGTGGAGCAGGTCCGCATCCTGCGGGGGCTGGGGGCCATCCAGCCCGGCGTCAACCGCTGCAAGCTCATCACCAGAAAGGACTTCGAAACTTTGTACAACGACTGTACCAACGCGAGGTGAGCAACAAAACTTCGCTCTTCTTTCTCTGCCCGCCCCGCTCCGTTCGGCTTTGGCCGCTGGGGGCCGGCTGCCGGCAAAGAGCCGTGCTCGGGGTGGGGGGCGCCGGGTCCCGTCACTTCCCCGCGGACGCCCGCTGCGTGTGGGAGGGAATGGTGCGGGGGGGCCCTCGGGGCGCTGCGCGGCCACCCGCCGCCTTGCGCGGAGGCGTGCCGAGCCGGGCCTCGACGCCGTTCGGGGAGCGGGGGCTGTGGTGCAGGCTTTGCCGGCAGCGGAGGCGAGCCCAGCCCCGAGGCTTGCCGGCGTGGAAAACTTTGCAGCGGTCCCCCAGCCCCTGGGGGCGGACGGGGCCGCCGAGCAGCGCGGCGGTTCTGCACGCAGGACCTAAAACTTTTGTCCTGGTAGGGAAAGCTCGTAGTTCTTCTATACTCTCATAAACCAAATAAGCGAACAGAACCCCAAAGTTTTCTCCGCTACTTTTCTTTCGCGGAAACTTTCCATTCTCTTCAGGATCCTCGCTCCCGAGGCTGGCAGATGCCCGCCGGGGGCGGCTGGGCGGTCACGGGCAAACTGTTGCTCGGGATCGTTGCGGAGTAATTCCGTGTCATGCGGCGAAGAGGTCTGGGGTGGCCGCAGCCCATGCCCTGACGTGTTTAAATCACTAAGCCCAGAGCGGGTTGTATTCATGGGAGATCCCCGCTGGGCCCTTCGTACTTGGGGTTATAATCCCGGTCCGTGACCTCGTAGCTGCTCCCTTTAGAAATGATAATGATCTAATAAACACAAAACCTCTCTCGGGGCTTAATAGAAATACCTCGTGCCGTGGGGTGGGGTGTGAGGCTGTGGCAAATAGGGTGTTGACTGCTTCAGCAGTTCGTGAGGTACCTCTGCAGAACATTTCCATCTCCGCCTGCCCTGCTTTCTGTCTGGCGGGAAAACTTTCTTTGCAGAGGTTGTTTCGGGGAGCTTTGGGTGCGCTATCTGACTGGCAGCACGCAGATATTTAGTAACTTAAGGGTTTTGCGTCACCCTTTCGAACTGCTCGAGGCTGAAGGTGTTGAGTGGGTTTTTTAATAGCACCTTAATTGAGCACGCTCTAATTCGGGACCCGAGCCGGCTGTGTCTCTGTGAGCTGGAGCAAAGCGGCCAGCCCTTCCTGGACAGCAGCGTTTGTTTCGTTTCAATTTGTTTGCTATTACAGGTGATATTTTGGAGATGCTAGCGGTCGGTTTCAAAGAGATGCCTTTTCTCTTGTGTTCTGTTTCTCTAACACCTTCTCCCGCTGCCTGCATAAGCAGTGTCAAACACCTCTGACATCACATCTACTGCCTTATTAAAATGACAGCGTTATAAGTAAATGTGAGACTAATGTGTTGGAATAAAATTAGTGTAGGATTACAAAGGGACACATTTAACATGTAAATGCTTTTCTGCAATGTTTCTGAAGCTCGCCTAGCCTGAAAGTTGACCGCCGCAGAAAAAAGTAATTTTAATTTCTCTGACTGTGCCCAAGTTTCTGCTTGGGGAAATAAGGGGTCTGATTTGATGATGACAGCCTTTAGATGCCATCTGATAATTTCTACTCTCTTTTAAACAATGATTTAAGGTCCAGAAATGCCAAAATGTTAAACATTTTAAACTTTCTTTTTGCAACTTTTAAAAATTTTTTTTTTTTTTTTTTTTTCCTTTTGACGAAGACTAAGGACTGTGATAGGATCAGGGAATAAGCAATGCAGGGAGCAGCTGAGAAGGGTGTTCAGGGGAGCTGTAAGTGAGGAGATCAGTGATGCTCTAAGAGGGTCTGAAAGAAGCAGTCAGGGGAAGGAAGATCTGGTCAAGGGCAGAAGATACTGCAAGAGCACTGTTGAGAGGGGATTTGGTAGAGCAGAAACACATCTGAATGGAGTCAGAGCCTTCTGCTGAGAAAGTGCATTCAACACGTGTATAAGCACAAGCTCTCGCTGCCTCGTTATGAAAACGCTATGTGCTTTTCCGCGTTCAGGAGCAGCAGATCCCTTTGCATTTCCTAAAGCTTCTCGTTTATTGAAACATCCTTCAGCCTTCCCATCCCTCGAAAGTGCTGCTGGTTTGAATACCCGACCGGTAACAGTGTGTTTGGCACTCAGGGTTTCAGGTATCATGCACAACAGTCTCACTGGCATGCCTAAAACTTTTCTCAAGCATTGTAACATAACAGTATTACTTGTTCCATCATGTCCATTGAATGTTTAATATTCTTTCTTTGGAAAGCCCGTATGTAGTGGGGGAGAAATGTTGCACAAAAATAGCTGAATACTGGAGTGATCTGATTTTTGTTTTCTATGAAGTGACCTGGAAGCTGCTGCAGTGTGTAGTACCAAAGAAACGAAGCATGCTAGAGCTGTTACAGATAGAGAGTGTAGGGGTTTTGTATCTGGGAAGTGAAGCCTTGACAAAATGGGATCTTCTGGAAGCAAACCCTTTGATATGTGTTCCACTGCACAAGTCAAATGTTACTTTTAACTCTGAATATTGTGTTCTTTTATAATATTTATTTTATGAAGATGTCTATGTATGCTTGAACACTGTGCAAGTACTACATTAAACTCCAGAGCAATACGAAATGCTGGCTATAATTTCCAGTCTTGGTTGGCTTATCACACTCAGCATTTCTTATGTTAGTGTATGCTTTTAATTATTGTTGTTAATTGCACTGTGCACCATCAATTAAGTATAATTGAAAATAAGAAGAATTCTGCTGCTTACTCTCTTGCTTTTTTTTTCTGTTGAGCTTCTATACAGAGCTCAGAAGAGTGCAGAAAAATCTGCCTGCAAGTGAAAGTTTCTTGTATGTTTCTGCTCTCTGTATGTGACACGAGTTGCCTATATCTGGCATCCTCGACCTTTGTATTTTTTTTAGCAGTACATGTATAATTTTCATTCATGTGTAAACAAAATGTTCTGTGATTGCCATTAGCCATCATCATGTAATCTAATTTGGAAACAAGGCTTGTAGAATGGAACTAACCGTTCATTTCATTACAGGCAGCATCCTCAAGTCAACAGAGAGGACAGCTTGTTTATAAAATCCAGTTACTGATTTGCAATACTGTAAAAGATTACTAAAATTAAGCATCATTTAAGTAGCACAGCATAAGGTTTATTTTAAAACAAAACCTAAAACTTTAGTGATAACACTTTTAAGATGGTAAATAAATTGTTCCTTAAAATCAGGATTATACAAGTATGATCAGAATCTAGTTTAATCTCTGTTTGAAGGATACTGAAAGGGCATGGTGTCGGTCTGCCTTTTTTCAGTGAATATCAGGATTCTTCCCAGAAACAATGTTCCAGTACATGGCTCATTTTTTTTAATTTGAAGTATCCAGTTAAGCTAATATTTTTCTATTACTTTGGCTATTCACAAACAATGAAAGGCTTTAGAAATGAATTTCAGCAGTAAATGCAGACATTTTATTTTATGAGATAACGAGGGTCTAGTCATGTTGTCTATTAAAAGCTACCCTATAGTCAGCAATACTTTGTCTTTTATTGGGAGAATGATGTCAAAATTGTAATTAAAGCAAGCCAGTCTTGTAGCACTGCACAGAGCTTCCTTGTATATTGATTTAAATGTGGGAATCTGATTATATAAACTTTTGGCTAAGCAAATATTTAGCATGCATTCAGACTTAGGCAAATTTGTGAATTTTGCAGGTGCTAGCATGTTAAAGTAAAATGAATGATGAATTTGTCTGTTTCCTTTTCTTTCATGGAGAGGAGACTCACTTAAGAGCGATCACTAAGAGTGTATTCTGTTGGAGATGCAAAAAAGGAATTTTTCCACTTTTTATATAGATCAGTTATTTTGAAAAAAGTCCCTTTATTTTGCTGGATATCTTGAAAGTCTTTGCTTGTTCAGAAGTACTAAAAAACTTGAATATTTTCATCAGATGCCTGTCCAATCTGGAGAAGCCTTGATTCAAATTCTCTTCTTTGATAGCAATAGAGCTCCCCATTTGAAGTGTAACATGCTTTTCCTCCAAAATGGAGTATTTGTATGTTTCCTGCATGTGTATATGCATAATACATATGTAATTTTCTACTGAGACTTCTACTACTGAAAAATACTGTGTTTTTGTAGCAAAGACAAAAAAGCTAAACAATTAGGTATTAATGATATTCTTGTTGCATATTCAAAAGGTCTTTGCAAGCATTTCTTCTCCTTTTTTCCTTTTCACCATTTCAACCTGCAGAACTCTTCACTGTCACTCCAAATCACACAATTCTGTGAAGATAAAACAACATTTAAACTCATTTGCTTTGGGAGGGAAATTGAGCATTTGCACCCAATAAGCCTGATTGTGGAACTGCATGCAAATTGTGTTTTGATTTATCTCTTTTGCACTTTTTTCCATTTGAATTGATCTTGCATTAATTTTGCCAAGCGGCTCTGTGAGGCTGCAGATGTTGCCCTGTGTTTAATAAATCAATGAGACAGATCTGAATGAATCACTTCAGATGGATTCTCTGCTCGGTTTGATGTCTAGATGTTATTCTTAGCTTGTTATCATGACAGATGCATTAATGTTCCCATACACTGCCAGCAATGTCAAAGAGATTGAAGCTTTTAAAGTGGCGGTATCCCCTTTTCCGCCTTCTGCTGGAATAACTAAATTGCCTTTAGGAGTAGGTCACAATATAAATTTAATTGTGGTGGCACTGTGGGGAAGATGCTAAACTTCTGATCATGTTATAACACAAAGTCAGGCAAATACAGTTTGGTGCAGACTGCTTCATTATTCCAGAGCAGTGGAGATCAATATTAAAATCTAAACATAGGATAGCTCCTTAATAGAGTAACCACTTTCTCAACATTAATATTTCATTGTAATAGGAATGATCCAAATAAATAATATAAGACCAGCGCATGTTAAAAGTGTTGCTATAAATAGTCTATCCTTGTGTCCAAATTGATTACAGGCTGAAGTTAGGCTTCTTCTTTTTTACCTTTTTAATTCCTAGTAATACTTTTAAAGTTAAATGTGTCTGAATTCAATCTGTGTTAGATTTGGAGAAGGAATTGGTTATGTTTTCTGTTGCTGCTTAGCATTTAGTGCCAGATATGTTAGGTACATTGTTGATTACCATTAATTTCTGATCTCTAGTCTGGTATCCATTATCTTGGAGCAAAACCTGTGGAACGCAGATCATAAGAGGCTGGAATGTGTCTTAGTGGAAGGGTTTGAAATTCTGGAAAAGACTGCATGAAGTGCTCTGCCATGAGTAATGAAGATCTATTTCCTGCGTAGGCTACGCTCGCTTTTTATTGACTTTTATTCTTTAGCGTTTATTACCCCACTTGTGGTCTTCCTTATTTTTCTTTAGAAGATAAAAGAGTATTTTTTTTTTTTGTGACTCTCTTCAATCATTTTTTAAAACCTGATCTCCTTCTCTATGAGTCTTTAATGTTAAACAACGTTGTAAGTGTTCTTTTTCCTAATCTCTTCTCCCAGCAGAGCAACTTTGCCTTTTTGTCATTAAGGCTTCTGAGAATAAATTGGAGAAACTGGCTGTAACAGATCTAGATTTATGTTGGCATTCTTGGTATTCTTGCTCCAGTAGTTCCAATTTGATAAAGGAAACAATATATATAATAGAAATTCACAGTTTATTCAAATGAGCTTGAGCTTTAGCATTGTTATGTTTGCCTTTCTTTCACCAATATATCAATGTGTGGCAATAGCATTATAGTTAGAAAGCCTCTAGAAGTGAGCTGCTCTGTGGATGGGAAACTGCTCTCACACTGGGGCTGGGATTGGCCACAGCCTCTGTTTGTGGTTGTGCATTTGTTTCAAAGGCAGGTGAAAATCAGCTTGGGTAGAGGTGAGGAGCAGAGCAAAACGCACTGGATAAGAAAATCATATCTGGTTGTATGGCAGTGACCTTAGAGTGAGCAGCTAGGATCTGTCTAGCTTGGGGAATTTTTAATTTTATTTTTTTTTTCCACAGAAAACATTTAAAATGAGCCTTCTGAGATGTTGTAAATTTTTCTTATTTCATGCATCCAGGCTGGAACTTGTGCTCTGCAAGAGCCGTTTGTCAGTATCAATAATAAGAAGATGTTGAAATCTGGGCCGTAAAGGCCCTGTTGTGACTTTACTGAGGTGAACCTCCCTTCCATGCTAGTGGAAGTTTGCCAGAACAAGGGCAAAGAACTTTGAAAACATTCACAGGCTCAGAGCCCCTCTTGCCAGGAGAGGGACATGTTTACTTGAAGTCCATGCTGGGAAGAATTCTGTGTGTGTGGCACTTTGGGCACTACATTTTGGAGTCTGATCTTGATCTTGCTGAATTTAGAATATTTAATATTTTCTGTGCCTCTTCAAGAAATTACGATTTTGTGTGTTCTGAAGTTAAGAACAAAATCATCCTCACTCTTACTTTAAGATACCTAGAAAGCTCCTATCTGCTTTCTTTCTAAGTTCCTTCATGTGATTATCGGGGTACTGAAGCCCTGCAGATGGGCAGCAGGGCAGCATTGGAGCGATTGTTTCTGTAAACACTGCTAATAGCAAAACCAAGCATAATGAGGAGACTTGGAGTTACTGCTGGCTGTGACGTGCTCCTTTTGGTGTCAGCTCAGGCAAGATGTTTATAGGTTACAATTAAACGTGCATTACCCAGCAGAAGTACATTAGCCGGTAATGATTCTTAGTGATTTAGATTTATCCTGCTTGATACTAGAACTGCCCCTTGGGGCTACATGCTTTTGATCTTTGTTCCCTCTTGCTGAAGCATGGTTATCCAAAGTGACTTAGTAATACAGTTTTCCCTTTCCCCCCACTCTACAACCTGTAAGAAACACTGATACTCCTTAACTAATGTACTTGGATACTTGCCCCAGAAGGTTCCAATATCCGAATCCTGTAAAACACAAATGTGTTTTCTTGCTTTTCTTTTTGGTAGCACAGCTACGTTGTTGTTTTGTGTGCACCCATAAAGTTTATTGTTGTGAGCAAGCGTGGGGAGATTATATTTCCTTGTCAGTACATATTGACCTGCTGAGCCCATTTTGCTCATTAAAATATATTGTGTCAGAGCCTTTCTTGTTTCATCTCAGTTACAAATAACTGCTTCCCCCAAAAGTAAGAAATCGAAACAAATGACTGTAAGTGCTTTATTACTGTACGGTGCCTTAAAGTGTGATGTTTAGCAGCATATGTTGGTGGGTAGTATGTCAAGGTATAAAATGTTCTATTGCAATTGTGCCTGATCTTATCAAGTTTCTGGAAATTGATATCTGGTAACAGCATTTAACCTACATCTAGTCTATCTGCTATCTATGTGGTGGGTTAAAAAGAAAAAAGTATTATCGATCCGCTGCTGGATTAAAGTTTGAAATCGGCAACAGCATGAGCACAAAAGGCTTTTTTTTTTTTTTACGATTTCTCAGCTCGCCATTGATCTCCCAGTTTTATTGCATTCATTATTTATTAAAAGAATTTGCAAGCTAAACATAACGTTAAGCTAGTTTGCACACAGGGACTGCACTTAGGAAATTGAATGGAAATTGCATTAGAGATGAACATCTGTGCTATTTTTTCCACTCCTGTGTTTATGGGTTTGTATAAAAGGTGTATTGGATTAACAGTTATAACCATTATAGCTTGCAGCAATATGTTAGAAGCCTGAGCATTTAGTAGTTATTTAGGAGGAAGACTCTTCTTACTTAAACTAAAAAGTATGTTAATGCCATCACAAACAGTGCTTTTATTGGATTATTCTTTATTAATGGGCTTTTTACTAGTAATGCATAAAACTTGAGGTATCTAGCTATGTTATGCATCTGTTCTATTATCCATGCTACATAAAGCTCTATTAATACTGTCATTAATTGAAGGTTTCTAGTGACAGTGTTAGTTAAGGATTTGGCACACAGACACTAAAGTATTGGAAAGAAATTCATTTTATGATATACAGTAGGAATATAAGCTGTGAGAGGATCCTTAATCTACATTCCTTCAGATTTTTCCTAGCAGTTCGACAAATGTTCTTTCCTTCTTGAGCTGGGTGCCGTCTGTGTGATGTACCGGTGGACCTGATGAAAATCTTAAATATGGTGAAATCTTCCACTTGATTTGGCAGGTTCAGTTGCCCTCAAGACTAGCTGTAGTTGTGTGGGACAGTGCGGGGCAGACCTGGAATTTTTAGGTCATCAACTGTAATGTCTTTGTATTTATTTATTACTCTTATTGTTCTCCTTATATAAAGAGATTTTTTTTCTTACTTTTGCTGATGGTTAAATATGGGCTTTGGGTGAGAAGTCAGTTTTTAGCATCAGTATGTTACCTATTTTATTTGGTCTTCAAGTATGTGCAGCCAGGTCTGTTTCTGACTAGAATGTACTGAAATATGTCATGTTCTGCATCATCAGTGCACTTTGGGTTATTCTAGTCAAGATTCATACTGCTACATCTCACCAGCTTGTAAGACTGTGAAGGATTTCCTGTGCTAAGAAGCAGAAATGTTCTTCATGCCAGAAGGTTGTTCTTTTCTTAATGCCACCTCTGTGGTTTTTTTTGTCTCCTGTGGGATGAATTCCTTCAAGTCCTAATAGTGTTTTGATCAGAGGTGGCTCTGATTTTGAGTTGAAGGAATCTCAGTACTGTGTGTTCACACTGCTTTGGGCTCAGTGTTATTGGTTTCCCTCACTGTTGTTCCTGGCCACAGGCTCCTGTGATCACAGTTTTCATATTGTATTAGAACACGTTTCAGTTACTCTGTAAATAAGTGGAATTTAGATTGAATATGTAATTAATATATGTGTATATGATACAACATGCAGACAAATATTCATGTTTGTGTGCATATTATAATTCAATTTTATGGATTATTTTAAAGCCTTTTTTCCAAGCCATGGAAATCAATTTGATTTTTGGAAGATTTGAGACTTTGGGCATGATCCAGAAGTTTAGATCAAATTGCATTTGCTATGGACATGAGCTGAGTTTCCTAATTGAACTTGCAAGCCTATATGAGCTGTAATGGTATCCCTCCTAAAAGTCTTCATTAAAAAAAACCAAAACAACAAACTTCTTCAAGCCATGTGAGTAATACTCCCAGCACTGACGTTATTTCTGTCCAGTCTGGCGAGAGAACTTACAGCTTGGAATGCCCTCATGGTGCTTCCACCAGAACCGTGAGTCATTTTTCTCTCCTGTTTTCATCCCTGTATGGACTGAAGAATTCAAGCAGAACACTCTATTTAAAAAACTAATCAAAATTACTTCATGCTGTATGTGTACACAGATTTAAATCTGCTGTGTTTCACAAAATCACAGAACCGTTGGGGGTGGCAAGACCCTTTAGGGATCCATCTAGTCCAGCTCCTCTGTTTCAACAGGGTTAGCCAAAGCTGTGTCCAGTTAGATTTTGAGTGTTTCCACGGGTAGGGACTCTGAGCCTCTGTGGGCAACCAGTTTATGGAACATTAATAACTGATGTGGAAGAAAGATGTTATTGGTGTGTGTTTGGGATGAGTTGATTCTGTGGGAGTCGTTGAAGCAGTGGGTGGATGCCATGGTTGTAACCACTGAGGTGGTCACTGCCCTACTGAAGAGTCAGCCCAGGATGGATGCTCCCTCCTTGTTTGCTCTTACTGAAACAGTGAAGTTGTAACCCTCTGTGTTGATTGTGCTTTCTCCATCTCTCAAATGATTTCTGCAAACCCTAGGTGGGGTGTTGATGAGCTGCTTTATTCCCCAGCAACACTTGAGAAGGAATATTTGTGTATTTGCAATTAAAAAAAAAAAAAAAAAACCACGCCAGCTGTAGGAAAGCTCTTGGCACAGCCATTGTGCAGCAGGGGGATTTAGTTACCTGTATGTTGCAGTAATTTGAGTTGCTAATTAAAAAGATCAAGATATAGTTTAAAGAAAAAGATGTTTTATTCATAACTTCTTGCCAGTATATTTAAAGTATTATCTCTGATGCTTTTCTTAAACATGTAAGAGTTGTTTTCGCCTAGTAGGAATTTTGTGTGCTAGCTGCTGGGCTGTTTTTGGAAGAGGTAATCAGGAGATGTCTGTGCAACGCTACCCCTCTTGTTTGTTGTGAGGGTGATGAAGGCAGCTCGCCGAGCTGCTGCAGGTCTCTAGAGCTGCTGCCTCTTGTCCTACTACTTTAAATTGTTGTGTGCTGAAGGAAAAGCTTCTGAGATAACACTGGGTAATGGAAGGATGAAAAAGTAAATTTTTTCCGATAAGACTTAAAATATATTTTCTAAGCAAATCTGACACAACTCAAACACCCTCCACCCCCCCAAAAAATAAACAAGCACAAAAACCCAACGTGCAAAAACCCCAGACAGAGCAAGGTAGTAAACTGCTGGCAGTTAGCGAACAGCAGAGCATGAATCCTGAAACAAGATCTCTAAGGTAATGCTGTGTTATGTGTTCTGGTGCAGAAGCTGAATACTTGCAGGTCTGGAGTGCTTGGTAGGATTGCAAGGCTTTGTTTGGCTTTCATGTGCAGCAGTTCATGCCTGATCGGTGACTTCCCAAAACGCCTTGTTGAGCATCTCGTCGTTAGGAAGTAATTTTCAGCTGCTCCAGGGTTGTTCTGTTTGGCTGGGATGTCTGTAAGTGTGGTGCACAGGAGCAGTCTGTGCGCACTGTTTGCTCCCAGGTGCATCGCCTGTGTGCCTGGCCCAGCAGCGAGCTCTGCTCTGGCTCCAGCTTGGGCTGCTGCACTGCCCTTGGCGTTCGGAAGGGTTGGTCAGGGTGATTGCAGTAACTAACGCACTGCAAACCTCACGCTCTCGTAGTCCGAAGTGCTTGGGAAGGTTAATTGATCCTGCTGTCATACGCTGAAAGTAAATTTCCTGTCTGGGATCAGAACCACAACATGGGCAGTTCTTGCTGCGCTCTGTTTATAAACTGCTTTACTTGTTGCACAACTGACTTCTGCTTCAGACAAATCTGCCTTTTCCTGCTGGAACTCGAGGAGGTTTGTCGTGCAATTTCATGAATTTTTTTTCTTTTTGCGTGTTAAGCTAGAGGAGATATTAATAATTCACTTGTCTTGCCTTTTTAAACTAATACTATTTTCCTTCAAATTTTTACTACCCCCCAAACACTAATAAATTGTTCGTTGCATCTTCTTAACTGTCCTTAAAAGTTTACAATTTTATCTTTCAGTTTTACTAACTGTATTATACTGAGAGAATCCATATTTGTTAGAGGCATGGAAACAACAGAGATATTGGTGATACTTATTATAGGTCTCTTTACAGAATAATGAAATGACTGTTGAGCCTGGCAGTAGGTTGCCAAATACTCAAGAACTGACTTTCTATGAAGGAAGCTAAGCAGAAGGATTGAGTTCTTATGCTGGTGTGTTCTGATCCAGTTGTTGTCTACCTGCGTGATACACGAGACACTGGAATGTAGCTGTTCTCCCGGTGCCTCTTAGTTCTCTGAGCTGGGTGGATGATTTCAGAAGATGTGGTTGTTTTCAAGTTCTTATCCTGCTAGGTTGTAGTAGGTGCTCCACCCATCTGCTTTCCAAGAGGGGGGGTAAAAAAAAAAAAAAGAAAGGAATCACAGAGCAGATATTATGGCCACCTGCTGCTGGCTCACAGTGATGGTGTCTCACAAAGCATAAACCCTTGATAGGACCTGGTTGTTGATTTACTTGGAGAAGGAAGGAAGTAACAAGGAGGCTGAGGTGACAGCTGCAGTATGCTTGTCTGGGATTCCTGGGTGTTAAGAGTGCCTGGACTGCAGATAGTGTGCTGGAACAATTGGGCCCAGGCAAGGGATTCTGAGCAAGATGGTGGGTATGCAGTGGGCTGAGCAGGTCAGGTTTGCTGCAAGAGAGCTCATGAACTGTACACTGCATACACAGCATTTTGAATTTCATGCAGAATTTCTTGCTGTGCCTGTTCTATGATTGTCATCCTCCCCTCATCCTCTGCTGCCTGGGAATTTCTCTTTGACACTCCTCAGAATCTGTCATTAACCATAGCAGCATCATAACTAAATACACAAACTGCATTGCACTGTAGGTAGCAGCTGCAGGTTTCCTTTGTGTTGTGGAATGGTCATTCAGTTGTCTTGCAAGTTATGGAAAAAGTCTTTAAGTTGAAGAAGTTCCTTAAGGCCTTCTTGATCGTATTTTGATACAGAAGTTTAGTAGCTCTTAGTAAACTTTAAAACTATTTATTTATTAACCTCCAAACACTTATTTTGGGGGAAGGTTTGTTGTTTCTTCTCCACCCCGCCCCATCCCCCCTTGCTCCTCTTCATTTTTCTGCTTTCTGATTAGAAGGTTATGCACATGAAATAGTCTGTGATGATGTCATGCTGTTCCCAAAATAATCCCCTTTGATGTCTAGCACTGTGAGAACTTGAGCGATAGTAAACAAATCTACAGACAATAAGTGGGCAAAGAACATTTTTCTTTAGGTATTTAGGATGATTGCTTAGTTCTGTTACGTGACTGGGTAAATCTGGAAGTTTCCCTTTTCTGCTCCTGGTTTTTCGTAATGCCCTTCTCTGAAACACGGGTTTCAAGCGCCCTTCTTTCAGAGCAAATAAGGGTCTTTATTCACTTCCTTGTCTGTCTTGGAGTGATGTTTCTGAGCGTTTTAAAACGCGGTCAGTGGTGATGAGGAGCTGACCCATCAGAGTGATAGCAAGAAAGTACAGAAGGTAACTGAAGTGCTAATGACTGAGTTAAAGAATGTGTTAATATTTGGCTGTAAGATTTCTATGCAACGCTATGGAGAAGACTGCATGAACATGAAGGCTTTGGATCTGGTGTGAAGGAGGAGATTGCTTTGTCCTTTTGACCTCATTGCAGATGAAATTCTGCAATGGAACCGTTGCAGAACCAGAGTCTTTCAATTGATTTCAGTGGTTTTGGATCAGGAGTGCAGAAAGCAATCAAAACTAAATGCATATCCATGAAATAATCTGTAAGTCACATTGGGCCGCAGCAGGAAACAGTTTGTGCAGATATGAAAGTGAAATAATGACAGGGTTCTTTGGGAATCAGTTCTATTCCCTACATTATTTACCTAATCTTTTGTTTGGATAGGTTTTAATTACTCCCTCAAGTCCGTATACTCGTATAGAAAATAAGCATAGAGAGAGTATATAGTGGAGCCCCATGACGTTCAGGTAAATAATCTCTGTGCCTTGGAGTTCTCCTGGTGAGGAGCACAGCAGAGGCTGGAAGTAGCAAGAGTCAATAAATGAATGCCTGCACTGCCTGCCAAACTGCTGCCAAGAACGGGGGATTGCAGGGTGCTTCTGCAAGCTATCTGGGAATTTTCACCTTTCCCATTGTGGAAAGTGTTTACCAGTGGTGCTAAACACAAAGAGTCTTATGAACTTCTTACTGTGTGTGTTGTATGTGGCCAATGTTCAGAAATCCTTACCTGGTCTCAAATCTGTGAAATAAGACTATGCTTGATCTTGATTATTTTTAACCAAGGGAGTGAGATTTCATATTCTAAGTAAATGCATGTAAAGAGTAGTGGGAAAAAATAATTTGCACCGTAACAGTTCAAAAAGCACAAAACTGATCATTTTATGTACTTACTATGCACGTACATTTCATAAAGGCTACAGGATGACCCTGGGCAGCATCCTGGCTATTGAGTCAACTCTTGATTTATCAGTGCCGACAGAGTTCAGAGATATGTAGTCTATATTTAGCTATTTATTCAAGTGGTTGGACATCTTAAGACTGGTTTATTCTTCTGTATCTATTCAGTTGAAAGTGATTTCAGCACAGCATTGGGAGAGGTACTATCCCAGAAACTTGAGTTGTGTTCAAGGCCTACTGATTCAGTGTTTGAGAGCAGTATGAGTCTCACAAAGCACAAGGGATTGTGCCTTGCTATAGGTGGAAAAACTTGAACCTTTCTCAAGCCGGGAGTGAGCCCAGGATGAAAGGTAAAGCACCAGGAGCCTGTGCTTCTGTGTGCTGCCCAAGCTTAGCTCCTGGTCCCTCATCAGTACTGGCGTGTGCCTGCTTTTCCTGGGGACTCCTCTGCTCCTCCTGAGCAGGAATGGCAATTGCTGGACTATTTATTACTCGGGCTGGATTTGGTGGCAAATTCGGCCTTGTGTGTCATTTAGACTTTGTGACACGTGTAGCCTCCCAGGGCCTAATGACTTGTCTGCAGATGGGCTGTTATTTATTACAGTCATGTAGAATAAAATTGATTGTCTTCTAAAATTAATTTTTCATTTGCCTCCAGCTCTGCTTTAATAGAGGACACACAGTTGCCTGTTTGCAGAAATACTGTTTAATCACATTAATATCTCAGCCCCCCAGGCCGGTGAAGATAATTGTACAAACGAACAGCAAAATCTGTATCTTTAACTTCTTTTTATGATTAAATTATGCAAATGACTTATCTCCTGCCCTTCCAAGCACTAATCATCTAATTAAGAATGATGTGTTAAAGGGATGGTTTTGAATCAGGAGAAGGGGAGAATGGAGGGAGCAGAAAATGGGACCTGACAATGAAACTGCTGAAGGTACTGCAGCAGTACAAGATAATTCTCTGTATTTCTTCAAAAGGGAATAATAAAGGCCTGTTGTGCACTTTCTAGTCTGGCTTTACCCATCTCTTTCATAAGGGGGTACTTCTCTACCCCCTTAATTTTCTAGGTTAACTTTAAATTTAATTATTAAGGCTCAAGAATTTGAGTTACTTAGTACATTCTCTTCCAGTTCTCATAGGCAAGGTAGTGCAAATGTCTGTTTGGCTTCACTAGTGATTTGACAGACAAAATACATGGATTTTTTTTTTAATAGAAGTGCTTATCATTGTACAGCTGGCTGTTCTGAGCCTGTCACGTACTTCTGTTCACGTATCTCAGTCTTTTGGCTTTGAATAAATAACTGCCAGTTGAAAACAAGCACACACAAAACTCCCCAAAATAACAACAAGAACCAAAAAAGTTTGCCTTTTAGTAAAAAAATGCAAGTGCCCCACTGAAGAGTGTGTCCATCTCTTTGGTAATGTCCTGTGCATAGTTTGCCTTTGAGCTATGAACAGGGTGCTGCTTAATTTTCAATGATTTTTAGATGATCATAAATTGATATTTTAGGCATGTGTATACAAGAGAATTATTACTTGACCTCTACAACACCTTAGAGCTCTATTTGCTATTTGTTAAGCAGAGTAAGGTGAGACTGTGGAATAGGTTGCTCAGGGAGGCTGTGGATGCCTCCTCCCTGAGGGTGTTGAAAGCTTTCAGCAGTGGAGTTGAGAGGTGTCCCTGCCCCATGGTGGAGAGGTTGGAGGAGGTGATCTCTGAGGTCCTTTCTAACCTGAGCCATAATATGAATCTGTTACACTCTGATTTTTGTTAGTCATTAGCTGTGTCTCATGGGGATTTAAACAGAAAAAAAAATACACAAATTAAAATTGAGAGCAATTAAAATTCTGAGTGTAGGAGATAATGTGTGTTTTGTGTTGTTTTTGGATGCTTCAGCATAGAGGATGCAAGTTCTGACACTGCTTTCCTTTGTCTGACACAGATGTAAATTGCTGGTGGAATGTTTTCATAAACACTTTATGGCAGCATTTCTTTCTGTACCTCCCAGCAGTAGGATTGAATTAAATCAGTTCACATCTATCTTTACGTTTTGAGGGGTTTTTCCATCATTATCTTCCCAAAACCCTTCACAAAAGGAAAGATGAAAAGGAAGTCTGTGGAGAAGGAGACTGCAACCTGTTTGGGCAGCCTGTTCCAGGTCTCCTCATGTTGAGGTGGAACCTCCTGTGGTCTAGCTTGTGCTCATTTGTCCTTGTCCTGTTACTGGGCACTACTCCTGGCACCTTCATCCTGACACCCACCTCTCGGATATTTGTAGACATTGATAAGATCCCCCTCTCAGCTCTCTTTTCTCAAGATTAAACAGGCTCAGGTCTCTGTCTTCAAGTCCCTCAATTAGCTTAGTTTAGAAATCCAGATCTGATCCTTTCTGTGGTCTCGTGGTGGAGTAACTGACTATTTTGGTGGCATTGAAAAGAGGTTTGGGGAAATGCTGGGAAATAGCAGGATATTTAAATAGCCATGGCTCCAGACTGCCAGCATACAGTACGTGTGACGCACAGTTTGTGGAATCGTGGATTAATGTGCAAAGCCTCGTTTGTGGAAATTCCTAGACTTCACAAGAATATTGTGACTAGTCTGTCTTCACCCATAGGAGTGAAACTCCAGTTTGATAGGCTGAAAGCAATGCAGTCTCATGCTTTCCACCCCAATAGGGTGCACCTTTCTTGATAGTGGAAGCTGAGAGTTGCTGAGTGTGGGATGACATGCCAAGCACAGCTCTGTGATCATGTTAATATCTTTCCATAGCTCTCCTCTTTCATGAAAGTTCTAATCTTGGCTTTCCAGAAATGGCTGAACTTGTAGTGTTAGTGGCTCACAGGCATTAAAGAAGTCATCATAGGCCTGTGATTAGCTGCCTGTGACTCACGATTGTTCAAGCTGCAATATGGAATGGGTCTCAAATTGGAATTGTATAAAGACTTGGTGGGAAAGGGAAAAAGCCAGTAGGAGCACTGGGAGAGCGTGTGTGCCTCTTTTGAATTGTGGAGGTTGTACATAGGCTATCCTGGAGTTTATGTTCTGCCAAATTAATTTCTCTTGATCGTATTCTGCATGTTTTAAGAGTTGGAATAA
Source organism: Psilopogon haemacephalus (assembly GCA_013396835.1). Taxonomy (NCBI): domain Eukaryota; kingdom Metazoa; phylum Chordata; class Aves; order Piciformes; family Megalaimidae; genus Psilopogon; species Psilopogon haemacephalus. The sequence continues at coordinate 2,160,471 of VWZI01008677.1, read as the reverse complement.
ATTAGCAGTCTCTAAAATGAGTGAAGTATAAGAAGGTAGGGTTGGAATTTCAAGGCTGTACAGACATGCAGGTTAATACCGTTCTAAGAATCATTCTGTTTTCTGCAGTGCTTTAGGCTTGAGTGTTTACAAATCTTTGTATTAGACATGAATAATACAAAGCATAGATTGACAAATGGATAATCTAATTTCTGAAGTGGATACTTTGGCCAGTGTGTGAGTTGGTACACTAATAGTTCTGTATGTGCAGAAGATGCTTTATTGTTATTGATATCACAGGAAATGAGTATCTAATTTTGGCAGTAGACAGGGATTGTTTGGGCAGTGAGAGTGCTTCAGCTGTGTTCACCTTTATGAAGCAGACTGGCACACGTGGCTTCTCTTTAATTGGTTGCTAAACCTTCCAGCCCTCTGCCAGTAAACAAGATGAAATAGAACTGGGGCACATCAATTTCGAATCCATTTAAATATAAGCAGATTGCCTGGGGGCTCTTTATGTACTTACTAAGAAAAGAACTGATGGTAGACATAGCACAACTGAGTCTTGTCTCTTTACCTTGTGTCCCTGTGTCTCTAAACCTGTATAGGCAGCCTGCCCTTAAAATGATGTATCTGAAGAATTGCCTAATTAAAAAAGGTAGATATGATTTGGGTTAGCATTTCTTTAATGTGGAGCAGTCAAGAATAAGTGATTGTAAGGGTTATTTGGGAAAGTGTGTGGAACAAAGAGAACAGTGGTGCGTGGCTGAGCAGATTCAAGGTGCTCTGTGATTCTGATCATAGCACAGTTCTGGTCTGCTTCCAGCCATCTGCCAAAGGACACAAAGTCAAAGAGGAAATGAGGGTGGTGGGTGAAGAGCAGCTTGGTGAAGGATGGTATAAAGCTGTGAAGTGACTAGTGGCCTGGAGAAGGTGCATGGGGACTCATTGTTAGTTGTTTCTGCTCATGTAAGAGTTAGAGGACAGCAGTGTTAAAGCAAACAAAAGCAGGTGGTCCTGCAAACACAGGAAACTCAAAACTCTTCACTACAGGATGCTGTGAATGCTCAGATGTACATGGCTTTGACAGGGAAGAGAATTCTCTGGGAGGCTGTTGTACAGAAATACACCTTCTGATCTCAAACTGCCAGTCACTCACTGCAGGAAAGTGTTAGGGAATGTACAGAAAAGAACTTCCTAACCCTTTACTATCAGCTGCTTTTAGCTGAAAGAAAAAGGAGAGGAGGTGCATTTTTGCTTCTTTGAGAAGCCACATCTTCTGGGTTGCCTCTAATTGTTAATTGAGGTACTCAAGAAAACTCAGACCAAACTCATAGAGGGAACTTGGAGTTACCAAGTAAGGTATTGTTGAAATGGAGCAAACTACAAAGAAAAGTAAAGGAAGTGTAAGAAATTAGTTAAGTGGAATTTGTTGAGCACCTGAAGCTCCCAAAGGAAAGAAGGTGGAGAGTGAGGAATCTGTTTATGCCCATATGCCCCTAGGTGGATGGCTAGCACTATAGCTGGTGACATCTATTTGGCTTTTATTCAGCCTTCGGTTCCTAAACAGTTGTAAGGCTTGGCTAATAAGATGTACTTAGCTCAATAGCTGGCAAATACCTGTTCTGTGATGGCAACTCTCATGAGTTCCTTTCAGTCCTACATTTAATTTGCTTTCTGTTGTGTTTTTAAGTAACAACATTTATCCTCCTGCTGCAGCTGCTGCTTGACTTTGAGAGAGTCAACTGAATGAAAATAATGTATGTTTTAAGTAGATCAGCTGTGACACATTAGATGTCAATAGTGGGAATGCAATGCTGGTATCACCTGAAGAGAGTAGTAGTAATAGCAATGTTTAGAAGAAGAAGATTTTTGATATTGAGTTCTAAAGCTTACAGGTGGGTTTAAGTGTGGATAGATGAGATCTGCCTTTCAAGTGATCATGTCAGCAGTTAGAAAAGTTTTCTTTTACTGCGTAGTGTGGAATGTAACAATGGACTTTATTAGTGTTCTATATAGCGAGACATTCTAATTTTGGTCTTACAGTGGATTGAATTTTAAGGGAATGAAAATGAAGGTAGCATGAGTGGCATTAGGTGTTTAGGAGCACTATATGGGAGAGATGAAGCACTTCAGGTGTGAGAGAGAGCTTTGGCTGTTCAGGAGGTAGCATAGTGGCCTCTGGTGAGTAGAGGTTTGGGGGTTACCGTTCATTTCTACCTGTTTCCACCTTACTACAAGGCTTGCCCTCCCTTCACCCTTCAGAAAAAAAGTCATTGGTAAATATGATGCTTTCCACAAAATTTTCTGGGGGGAAACCAAACAGAAAACAGCCTAACGTTTCTTCCAGAGTTAAACTGAGTCTTAGTAAGCGGATAGGTCCATGTGGTCACTGGACTATGAGAAGGGCTTCTGGCTGCCCTTTGCGGAATGTGCTCCTGTGTGTATAGTAGGTGAAGCTGACTGTGCTTACATAGAGGAAGACTGCTAGTGATGCTTTTGTGTTGCTTTAAGATCAGTTTTGTGCTTTTCCCATCTTGTTCCAGTCTGAAGGACTAGTCTGCAGGAGAAAGTGTTTGACCTGTGGTCCCAAATGTTGGGATCCAAGGTCTTATTTATTTATTTATTTATTTATTTCCTATTCTAATAAAACCTTGGCTGTTTGCTTTCTAAGTAATCTCACATTAGAATAGTCCAAAGTATCTTTTTTGTAGATAGCTCACTGAGACTGGCATTATGCTTGTCCAGGAAACAGTTCTTTAGCTTTAATAAATAGCTTAGCTCCTAGTCCTGCTATTCTTAATCACATAAGTGACAGTGAGCTACTAGAAATAATGAGATTGTTCCAAGCTCAGTGTTTTACAGTGTTGTCTTCATGTATAAAACTGATTCAAGACTCATCATAGGCAGTGCCTACTGACAGTCTGTCAGGGAGAACAATCTTTGTAAGGCCCTAATATGAGCAGCTGCAGTTAGATCAGGTCAGTGTTGGGACTATGTGAATACTGGTCCCAAGATCCTTTTAAATTAGAAGAACATTTCGAGTCTGCTTCACAGTCTGGAAATCAAAATGAAACCACCAATCAGATTAGTAATAAAAGCCTGAAAGCAAATTAAATGCCCACATAAATGAAGGTTTGGAGCAAAAGGAAGAACTGAATTGCTTATAAGTGGCAATTTAACATTTTGAACTGATTTTAGAAATACATCACATTTGTCAATATCCACAACCATAAGGGGGAAGAAGGGAACTTTTGTATTGAGAAAATACTCTGCTGCTGCTAAAAATAGCAGCACAAGAGAATAATAGCAAAAAGGAGGGAGAGTGAGGAAAGGCAAAAGCAGTTCATGTTTACTCTAGTAAATGCATCTGACATAGTAGAAATTCCCTGGTGAACTGGGTTGTGGTGTTACCTCCTTGTTGTTGGTGCGGCAGGATGGAATAGAACAACGTGTGAGAAGCACTAAAGGAGAAAGGAGCAACAGCTGGAACAAAAGACCTGTGACCTGATGTTCTTGATCTGCCTGGTTGCTGGTGACTTGGAAGGACCCAGCTGGAATGTTGGCTGTCTCAGTTATAAAAACAGGGTACCTGCACTTCTGCAGGCTGGCGAGGAAAGGGAGTAGTGGTTGGAGATTGGTTTCTGCCTCGCCGCCTCTGTGGTGTGGGGACAGTGGCTGAAGTAAGGGTCAGGGTGGTACAGAGCTCAGTAACTGAGTTTTGGTAGCTGTTCAGGAAATGGCTTTGTAGATCTTGGCAGGTGTTGATTTTTTTAACTCAAAAGATACTGAGAAAAATGTAGACAGCCAGTGGTAGTTCTGTGAGTTTTCCATTTTAGCTGAACAGACGTAATTAGTTTTAGCAATGGCAAGCTGGAGCAATTTTTGCATTATTAAAGAAAAAGTCACTTTTAGGCACATAATGTGTGAATTCTGTGAAGTGGAAATGAAGAGAAGGAGAATGAGTGAGGTGTTACTGTAAGAAAAACTTTGGAAGAGCAGAAGCAAGGATATTTTTGGGAGCGTTGACAACATGAACTTTATTTTGTTCTTTTTGCTGTTGTTACCTGCCAACACTGAATAATTCTCCTTTTCCAGGATAGTATTTTAACCTTGGGTAAATTATTAAAGTAAAGTTAAAGGGGAAAAACCCCAACCAAACAAAACACAAAACCAAATAAACCTCCTAACAAACCAAAAGCAAACTGAAGAAGATCGCAGAACTGCTCTTTGTCTAATACACATGGAATGATGAAGAGAAGTAATGCATGTCTTCAATAATGCAGTATTTAGCAACTCAAGAGTTACTCAGAAACCAGTTTGGAGTTCAGTCTGCCTCTAAGAAAGGATTTTTAATGTTTTTAAAAAGGAATGGTATTTCTTCATGACATTCTTTTACAATAATTCCAGATGCTATATTTCACTGGAGACAATTGGAGAGCATAAGTTACCTTCTTTCTTTAGCTCTGTGGTATACTTCCCTATGTATTCATATAGTCATAAATTCCTTCTAACCCCAACGGTTCTTAAAGACCATCTAGTTCCAAACCCCTGCCAACAGGCAGGCCTAGACCAGGTTGCTCCAGGTGTCATCCAGCTTGGCTTTGACCACTTCCAGGGCTGGAGCCTTCAAACTTCTCTGTACAACCTGTTGCTGTGCCTAACCACCCTTGTGGGGCAAGGGTTTCCTGCTGATGTCTAATCTAAACTGTGCTTCTTCCAGTTTGGAGCCATTCCTTCCAAACTTTATCAGTGACTGTTTTTTCTAATGTAAAATATGTGTGGAATCTGTGTCATATGCAGGGAATACATTCCACAACTCCTTTGAGTAGAGTAGCTGCTGTAGAAAAGTGGTGGACAGGATGTCCAGAAGGTGGTTATGTCGTCTGAACACAGAATCAACCAGGTTGGAAAAGACTTCTAGGGTCGTCAAGCCCAACCAGTCACCTAACCCTTCTCATTAACTAAGCCATGGCACTAAGTGCCTCATGCAGCCTCCTCTTAAACACCTCCAGGGATGGGAACTTCACCTCCCCGGGCAGCCCATTCCAAAGTAAATCACTCTTGCTGTGTAGAACTTCTTCCTAACATCCAGCCTAAACTTGCCCTGGTGCAACTTGAGGCTGTCCCCTCTTGATCTGTCACTGGGTGCCTGGGAGAAGAGCCCAACCCCACCTGGCTACAATCTCCCTCCAGGTAGCTGTAGAGAGCAATGAGGTCTGCCCTGGGCCTCCTCTTCTCCAGGCCAACACAGCCTTGTGTTATGTATGGTTGGCAGCCCACAGCTAACGGAGCTCCAGCTGGTTTGATCCTTGCTTGGGAACCTTGTGAGGAGGTGCTGTGCCTGGCAGGAAACAGCGACTTTTCCTTCAACCAGTCTTGCTTATGGAATGCAGCTAATGAAATTATCTTCTTTAAGATTTGTGTGATCGAGGTTGTATTTTTTGCTAATCCAAGAATTTTTGATCTGTGAAAGGTCACGGCAATGTGGTATGCCTGGAGAAGTGGTGCGGGGTGAGCTTGTGGCATGCTGAGTCTGCTTGCACATTTTATTTGGGAAGATGCTGTATTTCTGCTCTAGATGTATAATTCATTATCTAAATGGAACAGTTTTTAGCAGGAATGTTCATGGGGCGTAACAAAGTTGGATTTGCATTTCTGTGGCAGTTGATGGTGCAGCTATCTCGGGATTCCCCAAGGTGTCAGCTCTCACTGGGCACTCGATGCTAAGCTACTGAGGTAGTTCAGGAATCGGGGATTTTAATTTTCAGGTACTTGATAAAAAGCATGAAGCTCAGGTATCCCGAGGTTCACGGGAAAGTCTGCTGGAAGGTGGGACAAGAGGAGTAATTCAGTGACTGGTTTGGAATGCTCGAGTCACTCAAGGTCAAGAGAAAGACACATCCAGGAACAGATTTAGAGGGGCAGCTCTTTCTTACCCACTGTAAATACAGTGACGTAGAGAGTATAACTTTACAGACATCTAGATAATACTAACTCTATATTGTTAGGGGATGAAGGTGAAACTTGTTTTACCAATTCTCCCCATTGTGTTTTCATCATAACAGTGGCCTTAAATTTACAATAAGTTTTTTTTATTAAAAAAAAAAAAGGCTTTTTCGTCTCTTTATTCACTCAGTGCTAGCAGACTACAGCTGGGAGGTTTTTTTCAGTCTCTGTCCTACCTAAGATTCTTAAGTGTGAAGCATAACAGACCCAGGGACTGCATTTATTAATTTTTCCCCTGAATTATGTTTACAAATATTTTGATTCTTTCCTTTACAGAAACCCAATTGGAACTGAGATTGAAAAGCCAAACAAATTGAGCTTTCAGTATCTATAGTTTGGTAAAATTAAGGTTTTGCTTCATGATGTTAAAAGAACAAAATACTGGTTCATTTATTGAACAGGCAAATAATCTTTCTCAGAATGTTCTGAGTTCATTGTTTATAGTTCTGTGAATATCCCTACATAATTTGCCTGCTACACTTTCAAGTAGGTTTTCAGCCTGAAATTTGTATTTTCTTCTTGTGGTGAGAACAGAGAAATAGGGAACAACCCTCTCATCATTTATGTATTGTGACCCAGCATCTCAAAGCCTTGGGCTATTATTTCAAAATCCAATATATTCAAACTTTGGCCTCAGAGAGCAGTAGGATCAGTACACAAGAACAATAGAGTGATAAATATAGATTTTTCATTAAGGAAAAGACTATATCCTGTCGGTTTTAAATCAGTGTTCAAAAGAGGATCTGAGAATTCATAGCCTCCTACAGGCTTTACCTTTATTTTTATTGTGAAAAAGGACATAGCAGCCTTTTCATGTCATGCTGAGTGAGGCATCGTTGACACAGAAAAATAAAATCTTAGTATATGCTAGAAGAGAGATCCACTAACACTGACAGTGATTTAATGCAAGTCAATTTTGAGGCATGCATAATTAGAGGCATGATGTGGAGCATTGCTCACTCATCAGGATGGTTGGTGCACAGCAACAGATCTACTTGCAGCTGAGTTGGCTCACTGGGGCAAGCTTCAGGAGCTGGGTTGCCTTTCTTCACTGGCTTCCCTCCATACTAGAAAGTTGTTTTGGTGGTCAGTTCATACATGCTTGGATTTTGTAGCACAGAAGCTATGGATTGCTAGCACAAACCTGAGGGTAGTGGATAGGTAGGTAGCAATGCTTTCAGGCTTGTGCTGGGGAGGTGTGCCTATGTTCGTGTAAGCACAGCCCCCTCACATGAGAGGGCTTTATCTGCTTACCTTCTTGAAGCCACTGAGCTGCTCAGAGCTGTGAACGCCTGGGTTGCAGTCTGGGAGACTTTCAAGATTTTAGAAATCTGTTTTCATTACATTTAAGCACATTTTTCACTCATTTCTTTTAAGTGGAGTGGTTTTCATACTGTACAGAAAACCACAGTTTATGCTGAAAAATAATTTTTGTGCTGTTTGTTTCAACAATTTGTGTTGTTCTTTTGAAACCAACAGCCTAATGCTTCCTATTGGAGAAGACCCCAAAAGATGACAAGGTTTGGTTTTTGTGGTAAATTTCAGAAATGCTTGTTTGTGGGTGGGCTCAGATACCACTAAAACTGTGCTTAACCTCATCTGAATACAGGTGTGCCTTCTCTAAACACAAACCCTTCATCTCTGGAACTAAGCACAGACACTGGGCAGAGGTTGGTATGTACTTTGCACATCTGCAGTGACTGTAGATTGCTCTTGTACCTTTGTGAAGCCTGCTGCGGGGGGAGAGCTGTTTGGTGGGAAGGGAGGGTGGAGGTGGGGTGATTAACTATGGGCTTGCTTTCCAAGTCCCAACAGGGAGATGCTTTATTCTGTGTTGTTATCAATGCGAAAATAAAATTACAAAAAATATTATTTCCAAAGTTTTCTAGCTGCTTTTAGCTGACGGGTCTCTAAGTGGATATAGCTTTTTCCACCTGCAATCAAATGTAATAAACCTTCTTCACCGCAGAAGTCAAATTCCTGGAAAAAAAAGAAGTTGGAAGCTCACACTTACACCATAAAACCTTGTTTATTGCGACCATCAGTCTTCACAGATATGCCCCACAATGGGGTTTGGTAAAGCCATTACAAGGTGCCGTATGAGTTCCATTTGCCTACAGTAAATAGAATGTCAGAAGTGTCAGGGGGAAATAAATATCGGGCTGGTTAAAAGGGAGCAGAGATGGCTCAAAGCATCATTGAGAGGATTGATTTATCTGGCATGCTGTAATGACTGCAGATGTGGATCTGTTATTCTAGATGAGCAATGAATTTGATGAGCTGATAACACAGGGCCAGAGAGGCCTGGTTTTAATTACTGATGAGGAATTTATTTGTGAAGCAGTGTGATTTACTGAGGGTTTGTTCTGTTATTGACAGGTGACCTTGGGGCTTTTCTCTTTTGATGAATAAAAAAAGCGGCATTTTTTAAAGGAAAACTGTTTATCAGCGCTGTGAATACAGCGAGGTCATTTTAGATAGTGTATTGTCTTTCAAACCATCTTTATGTGTAATTATTTTTTGTAGCAGTTGTTAATTGCCTCTCTCATTGATATTGTCATGTATGCTACACTTGCTACTTGAGAGAGACTAATTTTGGTGCAGACAGTTGCTAGCAAGAATATGTTTGGTAGAACTTTTGTGGTAGAGATCTTCAATAATAAAGGGACAAATTAGCCAAGTGTATTTTGATGGGTTGTTCAGCTTTTCAACTACGTATCTCATCCAGCATGTGTTAGTTTTACTGTACTGATTTTTCCCTTGTAGGCAAAAAAACCCCCAAACCAGCAAACCACAACATAAAGAATAAAGTATCCAAAGGGTTTGTTTTTGTTGATTTGGCTTTTTAAAGTAAAGATATTGCCTAAATTAATTTAAACACAAATTTATTTGAGGTTTTCATCAGGCTAGACTGTTGAGTTGAAAGTTACTGACATACCTATTTCTTACAGACTTACTTTTTCCCATAGAATATGTTTTCTTTCTGGTCTGTACATGCAGTGGACATCTTAGTGCTGACTTTTGTACTTATGCTTTTAATTCTATTCTGCAGCGGATTAACATCAGGAAAAATCAAAGTTGTTTCAGCTGTTACAACTGTGTGCAGGTGCTGTAGATGTTTTCCAGTTTGTGTATCCTATTGGTTCTTAAGTAAGTATTGAAGACATAATAAATAAGAGACCATTTGGAGCCAGCATTTTGTAGGTGATATTTTGATGAGTACATGTAATAATCTTCTAGTGTGCCAGGGCGAGAGGTAGGTCCTGGATCAGGGAGGTAGAAGTCTTTTATTTTGTTTCCCTTTTGTAAGCTTCACAAGAAAAGTGGTGTTAGCTGGACATTGCCTTCCTACTGCTTCACTGGCAACAACCTTTTAACGTGGAGAAGTTTGTTAATTTAGTGTTTTCACGCAGTATAGCTGCTGGAAATGAAGGGATGCTTCTATCTTATGTAACCAAACACCCATTTACATTGAAGTCTGTAATCTAAATACTTAGATGTTGTTTTCATTTAGTGAAGCAGGCTATCACCAGCTAGTGCAGTAGGTGGTGCCAGGCAGGCAAAATGCCTGCTTTTGAGCCAAGGGTAAGGAAACTCTTTAGCAAGGTAATGTCAATGAATTGGACTTTTGAGGCAGAAGGAAGGAATTGGGAAAACAGTTGAAGGCTGCACCATGTAGTAATGGGCAGCTAATGGTGGCTGGAGTTCCCAAGCTTACAGCAGAGCTGACTGGGCAGGTCGTTGAATTGCCATCCCTGGATCTGTTTAAAAGCATCATGCTCAGTGGGCCCTGTAGGAACCAAATGAAGACTCCTAAGCTATGAGGTGAGCAGGAACAAAGCAGTGTAAATGCTATAAATAATGAAATTGACAATGATATTATAAGGGGTTGTAAATATTTTGAAACCATGAAATACATGTTTTCAAAAAGTACTTTGCTTTGATTTTGTTGTTTTTTAGTCTTTCTTAGATTGACTTGAATGTTATTTCAACTTTTTATGTGAATCAAAACCACATTAGATATGGTGGTGGAGGAAAAGTGAGGAAAACTATGACAAGAGAAGCGAGGAAGAACTTTCCTGGACTTTATATGAAGAGTTGCTTTTTGTGATATTGGAAAAAGACCCAGAAGAATCACAGATAATTAGCTTAAAGGCAGAACAAAAGCACCCAAAGCAAACATGGCAAAGACCCTGAGCCCCTTGAAGCAAACACCTCTCCTTCCCTTGCCTCATCAGTACTCTGGTTTTGCTCTCCCCTGATTTTCCATGGAAGGGGAGCAGTTGGCTATTCATGGATAACTTGGGTCTTATTATAAAAACACGCTGGGTTTAGCTCCAAGGGTTGAACTGCATTTAAACACATCTGACAATGTTAGATCTACTCACAACTCAAATACTGCAATTAAGTGAACTGCAGTTAATAAGAGGTTAAACAATATTCTGGTTTACAGATTACTGCGTTTAGGTCTTCTATAAAACTGTTGCATCTTAAAAAAACAATTAATTTACTTCACCTGTAAAATTATTTGCTTAAGTAGCAGTAACAAGAAGTCTGTCCTCACCTTTTTTGTGAGACTTGGCTTTGTTTGTTTGGAGGCTACTTTCTGTGTATTTTGAGTGGAAATGGCAGATTTTAGGCTTCAGCAGCTAAAATTGTAAAGCTGGACAGTGCAGGGTCACAGGAAAAGTGGTAGCGTATCTGAATTTATTCACTGAGCAAGACATTCAGCTTAGTATGCTGCTCTTCACTCACTAGATGGTTTCTTAGTGTCAGCAGTTGTAGATATCGTTAGTAGCTTAACAGAGGATTAATACCTCATTAGGCCTGCAATATTTTTAGTCCCATTTGATTTTCCCAATGTGTGTGTTTCTCCTGTGGTTGGTTGTACGTTTTTTTTTCTCTCCCTAGGTTTTATTTTAGTATTACTGAGTTAAGCTGGCTTCTATTTTGTCTGTCCCTGTATTGAGTATCTTACAGCCTTTATGTATGAAGAATGGCTTCAGACCTTTGGAAAGCATCCTTGAAGCAAATGACAGCACACTTCTTTATCTTAGTCAGTCAGAAGTATTGACTATCCACATGAAGGGGCTGCTTTGCCAGGTGCATTGAAAGTCATGGGAGTTGCATGAATTTCCAGTGTGCTTTGCAAAGCAGTCTTAACGTTAAAAAGATAAAGAGCTCTGCACAGGCTCAAGAGGTGGAGTCATGTGTCCAGATTAGCTGTTAAATTCCCTTTCAACTCTGTAGTGTGAAAATTATCTTTAGGGGAGCAATGGCAGTGAGTTACTATGATTTTTGGTGTGACTCTGCTCAGTGCCCCCATAGTGTTACCCTGGGATGCAGGGATGGAGATGGTGAAGACTGCTGATCTGGCAGAGGCAGCACAGGCCTGTCCCATGTCCAAATTATCCTCTCAGCAAGTCATGTATTGCTTCATAATACTGTAAATAACAGGGGAGTCCCACATTAGCTGAAGGGATGCTTTCTGTAAGATTCTCCAGCAAGGATTTAGTCATTGACATGCAGAGGTTGCAAGCCCAAGTCTTGACCTGGTGAGGATCCTGCACCTGCTGAGATCAGTTGATTTTTGTAGTTGGGTAAGACAGGAGATGGCTGCATCCCATGCTGCTCTCCCATCTTGTCAGGACTTGCAGTGCTCTTTGTATTTTATCTATTTGTTTAAAGTACTTCTTAACATGCAGAATAAATATAACAGATTTAGCAGACTTGGAAGTTTTTACAGCTTCTCTGGGACTGGGCTGAGCTTGGAAACAATGCTCCAGAAGACACATTCCTTATTGCTGCTTTCCCTGAGTGCCAATCGCTGTTGTGTCACTGGAAGTAGCAAGGGTGAAAAGGACGAATAAGCTGTTGCACAGAAACTTGGCTTGTTTAGACCAGTAGTTCTTACATTTTTGTGCCCCTCATGGATCATTAATGCAGTTCTTACTTTAAGGTGATAGTCTCCTCCTCAATTTCTTTTCAGTCTCATAGGAAAAGTTCTGTGCTAGTTGTGTATATTACAATAATTACTTCTGGAAAGTTGACACTGTAAATGAGCTGAGAGTTTTCATAATTTCTTGCCCTTCTGTCAAAGCTGTTTTCCTCTCCAGTGCTAAGCCGTTGGTATAAGGATGTCGGTACCTTAACTCCTCTTTCAGCCCCGCACGGCCACTTTGATCAGCATTTGGTACCTGTGGCTTTTGTTGCCTGTCAGCCAGACTGCACAGCTTGGTGTCATCCCCAAACTCGCTGAGGGTATTGTACTGCCACTGGCACGTTAAAAAACACAGGTCCCTGTACTAAACCCTGAGGGATGCCACTTGTCACCTGTCTCCATTTGGATGTTTAGCTGTAGATTGGAACTCTGAGTGTGGCCACCCAGCCAACTCTTTATCCAGCCAGTGGGCCACCCCTCAAGTCCATGCTTCGGGCCAGTGGTGGAGTGTAACACAAAGCTGTCCTTGCAGGAAGGAAATGCAGGCTGTGTTCTGACTCAGAATACTTGTTAAACAGGTGCTCTAGTTGTAAATCTTTTGGTGGGTTTTGTGGGTAGGGTAAAGCTGAGATGCCCACATGTTGATGCTTGCTGCTAAGATTTCCTGGCAGCCCTTTGGAGCATGCTGTTCTCTGCTGCAGAAATTGACTTTTGAGGAAGAAATTCTCATATATTTATCTCACAAAAGATACTTGGTTAAAAATGCTAAACCCCGCTTTGCTTTGTAGGCTGCCCTTAGGTGTAAATTGTGTGTATACCTATGTATAGGGAGGGCTCTTTTTGCTAGGCTGTGCAGATGTGTGAGCTTAGATACTTGAATTGCCCTCTGCTGTTGCTGCCTGACAATGTGCAGGATATAGAAGATGCAGTAGAGGGTCTGTGAGGCAGGTAGTAAAATTGATTTGGAGTATTACTGTCTCAGTAGCAATGTCTGTCTGAAGACAGTCTGTAAATGAACATAAAGCTTCTATTCTGCATTGTAACACTACATTTCAAAATGTTTGTTTTCTATTTAATTTGAATATGCATGACATTATATTTTGCTAGAAGTATTTTCCCAATGTTTCTATGCGGTCAGATATATAGATGCTTAAAGCAACCTACAGAAGGAAAAGGATTTGCACTTTTGGAGTGCTCAGCTGAGAAAGGCTGAGCTCTTCCCAGTGCAAGAGTGGCACCCAGCCACGAGGAGTTCTTGCAATTGTCGTAATTAATATGGAAGCTTCAGAAGAGAAATGAAGACATATAAAGCATGTTGAAGCTGGAGATGTGAAACGTATTTAACTGTTAATACCTGGTGGGCTGCACGGTGCTGTTTAAGTGTAAATAGCCAGTCTGTTTCAGGGCAGAGTTATTCCTGGGGATCCCTGTATTCTGTGGGATAGAATGATAGTTCAGTTTAACAGTTCTCAGTAGATAAGAAAAGAATGAAGCTGGAAGCAAACAGTATTTTTTTTCCCAGCGAGGGTGGTGAGAGTTTAGCTAGCTGGGATTAAAAGTCCTGCTGATGCTGCTGAAGTGAGATATCCAGGAGTGCCACGGTATACAGCAGGGGAGCTGCAAGGCACCAAGTGCACCTTGCATGGAGGTGAGAAGTCTCTGCCTGCTCCGGAATGACAGCACATTCTACCTCGTCTTGAGCCTTTATGTATGAAGAATGATTTCAAATCTGTGGAAAGTATCCTTCAATGGATTTTGTCACTTCATTCACAGGCAGATGTAATTCTGATGTGACTCTGAAGTTGCTGGTGGCTTCTCAAACCCACAGCTGCGTAGAATGGAGCAAATATGGTTCATGTTGTCAGTGGAGCTTTGCTGATCAGTAAAACCGTCTCAGCCTTTCTTGTCAAGATCTCTCGAACTTTTGTGAACGGTGTAATTTGAAAAGGCTGCAGGAGTGCTGCTTGCTTTCCAGCAGCACCTGGTATCCTGTTGTGTGTTACTGCTCCAGGGTTGCTCCCAAATTACTTGTATTTGCACAGTGAATAAATTCAGAGATACTCAGCTTAGTTACATTTTGTATCAGAGACAGCAGTGCTGAGTGCCAAGTATTTTACTGTAGCTTCTTCATCATTACAAGATCAGATTATCATCATCTGGAAGGAATAGTGACCTTGCCAAGTGCAGGGAGAGGAGTTGGCTTGCAGTATTGACAGCTTTTTGGTCTCAGACTGAGAAGCAGTAGACGCTTCCCTTTGCAGATGCTGACTTCTGTAACACAGTAAGTGATTTCCAATGTTGCATAGGCAGAGGAGAAATCAGCGACCTGTACCTGTGGAGGTGGGACCGCAGCTCCTGTGGCTGTACAAAGCCACAAAATCTGAGCTGTATCTGCACGAGGATTTGAGCTGTCTCTCACTCCTGTTAAGATGCAAGGTAAGTATTTTCTTGACTTTCCAGTCTTGTCACCGGTTCCAGGTGTTCTGGAGGTGGTGCTCACATACCTTGCACAGAGTCCTGCAGTTGGGATTCTCTCTTCCTGCTGTACTGTTGGTTTCGTGGAAGGTGTGCACTACACTTTCATCGTGTACACTTTCAGATGTCTCTGTATTTGAAACAAACTAATGTCTTGGCAACACTAACTTGGTGTAGAGGTGCTGTAAGCTGCTGGTCTGGAAGATGGTGGGTGCCTGTGTGCTTGCCTTTGTTTTTCCTGGTGAAGCTTGCATTTATTCACAGGTAGAGTGGATGTGGCTGACTTCGTTTGAACTGGCATGGATGGGACTGTTAATCACGAAACAGGTTGTTGCACGTTAAGGCATCAGCTGTTGTAGTGCACATCCCAGCCTTGTGAGATAGCATAGAAATTAATACTTCAGAAATTCCAGATGTAAATTTGGTTTGAAAATAGATCTGTTCACACTCTTGGAGAGAATGTGGCAAGCGGCACTGTGTCTGAACCCTTATGGGTGGCATGACTGGGTTAGGGGTCATTTAATTCTCTGTGCAGTGTCTGTATAAGGTGTGCACTTAACACAAATAGGGACAAGTTTGTTTAATTTTTCTGATAAATTTCTGTAAGTTTGTCACATGGAAATTAATTTTAATTGTTAGGATTTATCAGATTAATTTTACCAAGCATACCTCTAAGAATGTTTAATGTGGCATTCATTTCCATAATGTAGAAGTGACTAGTAAAGCATGCAGCTTTGCAGAGATCATCTTTAAAATACCCTAGTTATTGGCACCACCAATAACAGCTCAGATGGGATAAAGCAGCTCTGTTTATAGACACTCTCACACTCAACATAATCTCACGTTCCAAGTTTTTTGTCACTACGTGAAAAGTCATTTTTGGCTTGTATCATTACTTTGAATTTCTTTTAAGTATTTTTTTTTTTCCCCCTTTGTTGCACGATGAAAGAAATACTGCTTGAATAGTTAAACTTTGCCTGGTTTTGGAAGAAGCAAAACCATTCAAATTTCAGGAGCAATTTTTTTGATCTCTTTCTCGCAAAGGAAACGCAGAAATCCATTCCTTTGATTCATGAGCTCACATCGTTAATGTTTGAGCAGATAGTGGGTATTTGTGGAAATATCTGTAAGTCTTGAAGGTTTCACAACTTCCATCACAAAACCGTGTTACTATGGAAAAGTGGTGTTCACTCTTTTGACAAGTGTGACACTTAAACCACCGAATAAAAATAATACAAACCACATAATACACAAAGCGAGGAGGGAGTTGTCTGTGCAGACAGTTTGTTGACACTTTGTTGGAAAAGATTTCTCTGATCTGTTTGTTGGGTAGGATCAAAAATACATCTGAATTGGACAGGGCTGTGAACATTTTGTTGGGAATGTTGCTACATATACATACTTTCTAAATCCAGGCTTAGTTGTTACAGGTTTAGGGCCTGAATGTTAAACAGAGAGACTGGCCAGGCCTGATGGGATGCCAGGAGCTTGTTAGAAAATGCAGAATCCAGCACGGAAGCACTTTTTTTCTTTTATTTGTTTTTTTTTCAGAATGAATATCTTGATTCACAGCTTTCTGTGAGGATGCTAAAATGTAAGGTGTGCAATTCGTTTCACAATGGGGAAAAAACCAGCATGCCTTTTTTCTTTTCAAGATTGTTTTCCAAACATGGGTACAGTGAAGACAAAACCGTGCAGGCTTTTTCTTGGCATAGGCTGTCAGAAATGACACCCAGGAAGGTCTGGTTGCGTTTTTTCCCTGCAATATATAAAATTGTGCTTATGAAATCGATGCTTTAATATTTTTTCATGTTTAAAGTTGTCAGTTGTACAGTTGAACATTCTTTGTGCCCCCCTTCCTAGAGACTGGAGGGTGAGGACATCAGTGTCTGCACGTAGGGTGGACTCCTGTCCACCTCCTGTGTAAAACAGCCCAACAGATTCTTCCCTCCTTTGTTGTCCCTTTTCCTAGCAGGGTCTGGGTTTAGGGCTTTGAGCCAGAGCAGCTCAGTGTGGATGTTGTTTCGGAGTCTTTTGAATGTGGATGTGGAGCAGTTTGTCTGTCCTTTGCTTCGCCAGAATTCTCTTTTCCACAAACAAAGCGGCAGCTATGAAGTAGCCTATTTGTCCTAAAACTTATGAAAAGGAGGGGGAGGGAGTGCTGGGACCCATCTTTATAACAACAATCAGCCTTTGTAAGGTTTCATTCCAGGCTAATGGCTGGTGAAATTGTTCTGGGTAGTTAAAATGAAATGAAATGAATTAAAGAACATGAAGGAGAGCAAGCAGAATGGTTTATTGCTTTTCTTTGAAGGCACAATAGCTATACTCTGTCTCTTTTTGTTACTCATATCTGTGTGGCGGATATTTAAAGTCAGGGTTTTGAATAGCATGATGGCTAAATGAAGGCTATAAATCGAGGGCTACGGTGCAAAATTCTAATGCTAGCAAGTACTAAAACACAATACCAAAGAGGCTGGGGTCTAAAATTGTTTTAGACTGATGAATATGCAGACATAAACCCAAAGAGATAGATCTATTCCCTACCAAAAAAGCTCCAGAAAACACTAATGATAAGGTTTACAAAAAGGAAAACAAATATTTTTAGGAAGTTAATGCTTTCCATTTATGCTGGAATGTTAGTGGCAGTTCCTTAAAAGCTTGGAAATCAATACCTAAGTAATTTAATTAACTGTGAAAAACACAAAGTAGTCAAATATTTTTATTAATGGGAGAATGTGAAACTGTCCAGAAGCTGATGTATAGTATTTCAGTTTTATGCTTATGTATTTAGCCAAAACCCTCAGCATTTAAAAAAGCGCTTGTGGATAGCAACAGAAAAGTTTCCCAAAGGAGGATAATGCAGCTTAGAAAGCACCTGGTTTAAGACTGTTGTTACACAGCTGAAAAAATAGTGTCATATCAGGTTGGGGTCACGTTTGTCTAAGAAAAACTAACAGGAGGATTTCTATTGTCAACAGAGGAGATGAGCAGCACGATAACGGCAAATTATGCTCTCTGATCCACCCCTCTGTTACAAGAGTGGCTAGAGATTAAAGCCTCAGCCAGGAATTTCATTACTCTTATGCATTTCTCACAAAGGCAGTATTTGCAAAAATCCAGGG
The DNA here is from genome assembly GCA_013396835.1 of Psilopogon haemacephalus. NCBI lineage: Eukaryota > Metazoa > Chordata > Aves > Piciformes > Megalaimidae > Psilopogon > Psilopogon haemacephalus. The sequence goes on along the minus strand of VWZI01008677.1, from coordinate 2,142,942 downwards.
AAAGAAGGGTCAGAAACGTTCATGAAAGCCTGAGATAATTTTTGAGTGTGGTCATGCAGGTGGATAGCTATGCACCACTGCCAGCACACCTAGAGCCAGGAAGGGCTGTAAGCATCAGGTAGTGCCTGTGCCTGGGTGTTGGGCTCCAGGATGTGCATATGTGCTAGTATTTAGTTTGTGTTGTGTGAATCATAGGACTTGTGTGGTTGGGAAAGACTTCCAAAGTCACTGAGTCCAACCATTGCCTTAACACCACCATGGCCTCATATTAAACCGCATCCCAGAGTGCCACCTAAAAGGTCAGAGGTTTTTTGCTTTGGTTTTATTCCTGGGGGATTAAGGTATTATCATAAGAATATAAATGAAAATAAAAGATAATTAGAATATCATGAGTTAATAAAAAGTGAAAGGGGGTGAAGAGTGCACAAATTGGTTACTCTTCAAATGGAAAAAGTTTATTAACAGTCCTGGGTTTGTTGCCAATTAATTAGGCAAAGTTCAGAGTCTGGGAACCTCATTTTTCAGACTTGTAATAAACAGAAGCTATCTCTGAAGGCTTTTTTTTTAGTAGTGTCTGTGAGAAATTGCAATGCAGAGGTCAGCTCTTCCCTAGCTTCCCCTGGCACCACATCATGGTGTGGTGCTGCAGGGTGTCTGGTACTTGATAGCTCTTGTTCCATTGTGGGTTGACAGCCAAGCTGAAAGATGTGATGTACTCCTGAGTTACATTGTCTAGATCTGCCCATTGGTGTTGTGAGAATTGTCCTAGGAGGCTCTGGTGTGGCACCATAGAGTGCCTTTTCATCTCTGTAGTGTGCAGGTATGTCCGTGTTAGGTGGGGAGCCAGACAGGACTGATACCCATGGCCTTGTCTTTTGCTGAAAGGAGAGAAGAGAAAACTCCCAAGTCAAAGCTGGAGCTTGCAGAAGTAAGAGCAGGTGTGGCACGTATGACCAGGAAGCTGGATGAGAGCTGAAGTTGTCCCACCTCATAGACCCCAGTTGCTGGTGAATTGGAGTGTGTTAGGATGACCTATCCAATTTTATCAGTAGCAAGTATGAGAAGGCTTAGAGCTTCATGAAAAGAGCGATTTGGGGAGTAGGAGTCACAGTTACAAGCTGAGTAAGTTTTGCAAGCATCAAGCTGCACAGCTTTGAATGAAATCAGCACTCCTATTCTTACTGTGCTAAGGAAGTTCATCCATCAGATTTAGAATGTGGATGAATTCCTACCCCATGGCTTGCTGTGTAATTGCTGTTTGGCACTGCCAGTCTATGACTGGAGAAGACTTGTTGCTGCATCTGGCTTTGTTGCTCTTGCCTCTCCCAACATGTAAGGTATTTGTTTGCAGATGCTTTACCATCAGTAGGAAGTACCAGTGTGGCTTCAAAACAAGGGCTTGACTTTGGTTTGTGCACCCCTTCTGCTGTTGCCCAATACTAGCATTCTCATGTCCTACATGGGAAGCTTTTCAGGTATCTTAAGTATGGGAAGGTGACTGGCAGCTGCTTAGCTAGACACCAAAGAAAACTTTTTTTTTCCTAATTGGATTTGAAACTGATAGAAGAGTAGACGTGTCCAGGAACATATTTATTACAGCCCTATGAAATAGCCTGTTTTTTTCCTGGCTACTGCTGTAGTTCCATAATGAGCATGTTACATTGGGCTCGTGTTTAATAAAATCCTTCACTGCTTCCCTCTGATTGTATCTCCTCTTGGGTGAGAATGGTTTGCAGGGCAAAATGAATGAGTGGCTTTATGCATAATACAGGAGTGTCAAATTAATCAAAATGTAAGGTGCTTTCTGCTTTTAATACTGACTAAATGTTTTCCTTGCAGAAGCTGGTTAGGTTGGCTGCAAAACAGGTTGTTAAATTTAAGTGTCTTTTTTTTTAAACTCCTCACATGAAAACCCATTTGCCTTGTTCCCTTGTTCTTTATAGAAAACAATACAACCCCCTCCCCGGGGCTCAGCACATGCAAACCCTGTTGAGATTATTTAGCGATGGAGGAATGAAATGCTAGGGTCTATGTTTGTGAGGCTTAACTGGGACTTTGGGAAGGTGTGACAAGTACTGAAAGGTAGTGAAAATGTGTAACTTAACTCATAAGTTTCTGGGGCTTTTAGCCTGAATCTTTCTCAGTGAAGGACATTTGGCCCCTTGAAGCACACTTCCAGATTCCACTGCAGCCAGAAGCTGTTGCTGATGTTCTGAACAGCTAGTAGTGGAAAATGGGAGCTGTTTCACACTCTTAGACTTTTTAAAAGAAGAAATATGAATGACCCAAAGCTGTCACAGATGAAATTCTGTAATAGTGTAATGAATTCACAGTAATTTAACACAGAATAAGGAACTTATTGATCTCTCTCTGTTATTACATTTGCTTTTAAAGGTAGATGAGGTATTAACACCTGAGGCTGCTATATTGATCATAACATTGTCACTGTAAAAGGCTAGTGGCTGTGAATTTGCTTCAGAGATAATCTAAGGAGCAGCCTTCTTTCCAATTGGGTGATTAACCTCCTTATCAGTGATAAGGCTGGAAGAGTGTTTCCACTGAGCTTCAACAAAAGGTGGATCCCAGGTTTTGCCTTGACCACACAACAGGAGTTTGCCACTGATGGTGACAGAGATGTTGCAGTTGAGCCTTTCTCAGGTGGCCTTCCTGAGATGAATACTCCAGGATCTTCTTAGCTGGTGTCTTGTGTTGAAAACCAGCTTCAGAAAGTGTGCAGGAATATGTGGTGTTGTCTCTTTGGGGGACTTGGCTCAGATATGTCCCAGGTTGCCAGTGATGATAACTTTGGGGTACCTAGTTGGGCACCTGTAGGGGGAAAACATTGAGACTTTGGAAAGTGAGGCCTGTTTTTGGTGGTGTGTTGCTCTTTTAATGAGAAGCTGCTGTTTGCAGGTGAGAATTCACACCTATTTGCAATGGTTGTTACAGTTTCAATAGTCCCAGTAGGTTCCCTGACTTCCTTGACTGTCTTTTGGAAGTTTTTATTTGTTGATTTCAACAAAGAATTTGCATCTGGCTTATTTTTGGACTGCTGGGTTTTTGTTAAAATACAAAAATCTCTGAAAGCCTTTCATACCAGTCTTGAGATTTGCATTTTAATCCCCAGTAGTTGTAGAAAATAGAGTTCTAAAGCAATTTTTACAGAATAGGTAAATACTAAGTTTATGCAGTGACTGTTCAGGAATGCGAAGAGATCTGTGCAACAGTAGATGAGTTTTCAAAGGCATCTCCCCCTCTCTGTCATTTTTTTTCTTTCTTGTACTGTTTGCTTTTTTTGATAAGTAAACATAATGGATGTAGGGAGTGCTGGGAAGGTAGGAAATGAAAGGAGCAGACATTTAATACTGGTAGCAGTTTGTATTCTCTACACAAACCCTTGCATTAAGATGCAAAGAGAAGACCAGATGAGTGGGAGAAATTAGTGTGAGACAGGGTTTGAAAATGGATAATGAATAAGCACTGTGCAGGATTTGTGACTTTCAGTTCTAATTCTTTTTCTTCTTCCATCTCTTTTCCCTGTTCCTCTGGAGCCCTGCAGCTACCTGACAACCTTTAAGGCTGGATGTTGTGTGGTGGTTTTTTTTTTTGGGGTTTTTTTTTTGTTAATCTAATAATGCAGAAAACTTTTAATAAAGCAAGAAAAGGGTCACGTGGCTTAATTTTTTTTTTCTTTTGCTTTTAAGCAGTTTAATATAAAGCAATTAAAAGAGCTCATTCTAGTGGATAATCAAAATCATAAACCAAAAGACAAAATAAAGGCAAAGTATAAATTATTGCTACTGAAAAGATGCTCCCAAACCAGCTGTGCTTACATGCATCAACTTTGTTATTAGTGCACCAGTTCTCCAACCAGTGTGTTTTCAACACAGTGGAATGAAGCCTTCATCTTTACCTATTGTTTCCTTTCAGAAAAACTAAAATAACTTTTACATATAATAATATGGGAAATAAAGTCACTGTTAAAAATGTGCAGTTTCATTCAAATGTATTTGTTTAAAAAACCCAAAACCAAACCAAAACACCAAACCCAGTCCCCAAAATGGTGAAAGTGTGTTTGAAGAGTTTGTTTAAGAAGAACTGCAGGGCTTGTGCAGATAAAGATGACAAATGTGTGCAGGCGATGGCAGAGCTGTTAGCCCCCCTGTTGGGGCTGACAGATCAGCCCAGAAAGTGGCATCAGGGCAGGGAGACATCAGCCTCAGTAATGGAGAGATGTCTGGGGGAAAGATTGCTCTATCACGGTGATGGGTTCCTCACATGTTATAAATCTCAGATTGTTCTTGCCTGCCGCAGAAATGAGCAGCTCTTTCTCCTTCCTAGAATGAAATGTTGGGTGGAGAAAAGAACAGGAATGAAAACGGAAAGTGAGGAAAGTTATCTTTTTAACATAAATCTCTTGTGGAAGCAGTATCAGGCCCATTAGTGATTTGAAAAATAGCACTGTGCCAATCTTCTCCCTGCGCGTGGAAAGAAACCAGCTGCTTTATGGTACCTCTCCCTTCCTCCGTGTTTTTAATCTAGGTGCAGTAGCATAGGACTGCTCTAAATTTCTGTGAGAGGTGAGGTCCAAGGTGGTGACAGCTCAGGGAGCTGCCACCTACACAGCAGTGAAGAACTAGGAAAAGGCAATCCTGTTTGTTGCCTTCAGATTGCGATAAGAGCTGAGCAAGGTGTGAATGTCCAGGCTCTCCTGCCCTGAGAAGGGAAGCCTGTGACCAGCAGTTTCCAAAGAGCACCCAGGAGCAGTGAGAAGATCCTGTGGCATGCATTCGCCAGGGGTGTCCTTGTTTTGGTTGCATGGCTGTGAACGCTGCCTGTGAAAGATAGGTCTGAGTCCAAGCACACTTTTTCTTTTTTTTCCTCATTGCCATTTTTGCATCCTTTATGTAGCTTAGTTTCACCTTGTATGAGAAAGATCTATAACAGGATTTGCTTTGCTTTGTTTTCATTCTTTTTAACTGGTGGGTCAAAATGGTTTGGGAGTCCTAAAAATAATGCTTGTGGTCCTGTTTCTGTTAGATGGATGCAAAACTGGCTAACTGCTAGGTTTTTGTTGCAGTAGTGAGCAAATACTTTGGATCCTTCTTATGCCTCAATACAGACAGATACACAAACATAAATTATCTTGGCACATTTATATGAGCTGTAATTAAGCTTAGGTACTTGTCAATACAGATTTCATGGTAGGAAACAGATACGTAGATGTAATCATTTATCTAATTTGCAAAGGAGGGCTTCAAACAGACTTTGTTATTAAATAGAATTCTAAACCAGGCAGAAAAGTGGGTAGCTAGGTACAATGTGTTGTGGCTTTACACGAGGAGATTCTGCTGGGCTGGCTTGATAGTGATGTTTGGTAATATTAGTGATTTTTGTAGGCATACGAAGGGTTGCCTCTGTTACCTGGCCTGCTATAGAGCACATAGGAAATACCTGGAGAGGTTGGGGGTAAAAAAGGGGGGAAATAGCTTAGGGATGTGAGGTGTAATTTGAAATTAGCAGGCTGAAGGAAGGCTACTGATGGAATTCTCAAGGATTGTTTTGGGGCTGCGCTTACTTAACGTTGTTAATAATCACCGTGGCACAAAGTGTGGATGTGTGGGAATATAGTTTAATGGCAAATGTAAGAAGATGATGTCAATATATAGGAGATCAGTGTGATAAAGGGCTTGTTACTCAACCATAACTGCTTTTGTGCATCTTATTAAATGTTTTTTTTTTTTTTCCTTTACTACTTAAGACGTCTTCCTGCCTTCATGGAACTGTACTACACTATCTCTTCTTCAGCTGACTGCACTGCCTCACCTAATGTTTCATATTCTGTGCCCCTTCTCATTTGTTCCTCCTCTGATATTTTCTTGCTTGCATTTGTTGTTCAAGTGTTTAGTTTTAAATTGTACTTGCTCTTTTTGTTTTGTATAATTTATATGTTCTGACTTTATTATGAGTAATCATGTGAATCCCTTCTGTGCCCAGTTGTCATGTGTACACAATCTTCTGCCTCCAGACTAAACTTTATACTCCTCAGTGAGCTTTGTTTTTGGGGGGAGATTTTTTTTTTTCTTTAAACTGTCCAATAGAGGAGAACAAGAAGCTAAGCCTGATGAGCATGAAAAATATTAGCACTGCATTTATCTTTTCTACCTGCAAAGAGAGAGTATGAAGTGTTCAAGTCGTAGTGAAATAAAGGACAAATTCTTTCAGCATGCAGGAGGGTACAGGCTGATGATTCCTGTGCCTGAGGTTTATGGAACACAAACTCACAGGCTTGATTTTGAAGGGATTCAAACCCATACAATTTAGCAGGAGAGAACTGTAAAAATATTCCTCAGAATCACCCAGTGGATGAACATGAGTGTAGGGAACCAAAAAACAAGTCACAGAATGGCTGATGTTGGGCAAGACTTCTGGAGGTCGTCCAATCCAAACCTCTGCTCAAGCAGGGACACCTAGAGTAGGATCACTTGCAAGTGATGACTTAGTCTGGTGCCTGGCAGCGTTCACATGTGCTATTTTCTTGCAGTTCTGTGTATTCTAGGTGCACACAATGAAATGTCTGCTGTGAAAATACAGATACCTTATTTTAAAAGACTTTGCTCAATTACACCAATTGGTTTATCCTTTAGAGACATTCCAATAGTTTGTTCAAACTTTCAGTTTCTAAGCTGTCTTAGTCCACTCTGTGGCCAATCCACCCTGTTTTCTGGCCACTGCTTGTTCTTTTAGCCACGGGACATAGACCACAGATTTCTCTTCGATGTGTCTGTAGAAGTGCTGAAACTGGAGACAGCAGATGGGTAAGTGGATAAAAAGCAGTGAATAGTAAACAGCACTTTTTATGTTTTGTCTTTTTAGACAATTGTTTTACAAGTTTTAATGTAACTTCTGAGATTTCCAAACAGCTGGTGGCTGTTCAGACTCTCTGGAAATAAAGCAGAACTAGACTGTTTTATTCACCTCTCAGTTTGCCAACCCCTGTTGTTGTAGCTGCCTTCTGCACGGTTCCTTTCTCACCAGCTTTGGAAGCTTTTTCTGCTCTTCCCCCCCAAGTCTTCAGGTTAATAATGAAGTGTTGTCCTCCCATAAAAATGTCATAATTCTTGAGTGATTTAAAGTGCTTCATGATCTGAAATTGATGCCACAAGAAGTACTTTGCTTTAATACAGTTAAAGGCATCATGGTCTAGTCGCTAGAACTAGGAGTGAAGGAACTTGAGTCTCATTGCTGAGCCTATAAATGATTCGTGTGATGACCTTGGGCAAATCACCTAATCTCTTTGTGCCTCTGATTTGCTGGTTGTGAAATGGGTCTACTAATGCTCATGTAGCTTCATCAAGCACAGCATGAGGAGTGATGAGTACAAAATAAATTTGCCATGAAGGGACAGCTAAAATCTATAAATTGCATATGAAGTAAAATTTATCTGTTGATCTGAGTTTATCTTTACTGGAAGCCTTGCAAACAAGTGCATAAACCCGTGTGAGCTTTCTCATCAGCCTTCACTGTTTCAGGATCTCACCCTTTTGCTGCCCTGGGTTTGGATGCTTGCATCTTTGTCAGTGTGTGTTTTCCCTTGGAATCCGCTGAAACTTGGTGGTTTTTTTTCCAGTGTGTGGTGCCTGTTCAGAAAGCAGGGCTGCCCAGTGGGCCAGTTGCTGTGTTTTAAAGTACATCTTTATTACAGAATGAATTTCACTTTGCTGTTCTTATATTCTGCAGGGGTTCATTTTGCTTTAGTTATGAACTCTTCGTACTCACATCCTGCATGGAAATTGTATACCTGGGCTACCTGTATTGACCTCTTGAAGGTAAAAAGGCAAGGAGGGCAGGTTAAAATATGTCCAGGCAGATTCTGTAGGCAAATAGAACTTCCTTTGATTTGTCTGATTCTTTTGGAATTTGCTGAGCTTCAACAGCTCAGGATTTTAAAAAGAAAGGGTTAATATTACAAATTTCATGGAATTGTTAAGGTTGGAAAAGACCTTTAAAATCATCAGGTCTCACTGTAACCCAACTAAACTATGTCCTGAAGTACCATATCTACAGCTTCTTGAACACCTGCAGGGATGGCAACTCCACCACCTCTCTGGGCAGCCTGTTCCAACCCCTCACCACTCTCTCAGTAAAGAAATTTTTCCTAGCATCCAGTCTAACCCACTTCGCTGATTACTTTGGAGAAGAGACCAACACCAGTCTCACTCCAGTCTCCTTTCAGGTAGCTGTAGGGGGCAATGAAATCTCCCCTCAGCCTTCTCTTCTCCAGCATAAATAACCCCAGGTCCCTCAGGCACTCCTATTCCATGCTCTCCAAACCCCTCACCAGCCTCCTTGTTCTTCTCTGGGCATCCTCCAGGACCTCAATGTCTTTCTTATACTGTGATGCTGAGAACTGAACCCAGTTACTCAAGCTGTGGCCTCCCCAGTGCCCAGTACAGGGGCACGATCACTTCCCTGGTCCTGCTGGACACTGGTTTTGATGCAGGCCAGGGTGCTGTTGGCTTTCTTGGCCACCTGGGCACACTGCTGGCTCATGTTCAGCTGGCCATCCACCAGCATCCCCAGAGCCTCTTCCAGTGGCACAGTGAATTAAGAGTTTGTCAGCAAGAGGTCCTCCTGATGTGCGTTACTTAGCTCACGCGGTGGAATTGCTGTATCCATTCTAGCTGCCTAAAGTAAAATATCTCCCTCCCATGTTGTTCTGTCATGGTACCTCAGTGACTAATCAGCTGGGAGCTTATGTTTGTGCAGGTGCATTCGTGCAGCATCTATTCTGATTGTCGATCAAATGCATTCCAACTCCTGGAACAAAATTGCACTTGGAGATGTTGCTGCACTGGTGCTGGCAGCTAGGGAACTTTTGTGATCCATCAACTGAAGGTGCATTCTGGTTATTGGAAGGGACTGGAAATACTTAGGAGTGAGATTAGAGATAGTATTTTAAGGCTTGAGTTCAGCTCTTTTTATATCAAAGAGCTTAATAATCGTATTTAATAGAAAATTATTTTTCTGGTCTATTGAGGGGCTTTTGTCTAGACTGCAGGAAGATTTTTATTACCATTTAACCTTCCTGTTTGAGTCTTTTCTTCACGTGTTCTTTTAAAAGCTATATTAAAAAGAAGAGATCAGAGTGAGAATGGACGTGACATTCAGGTTTAAAACCTGAGCGTTTAATGGAATAATGAATAAATGGAAACAGATTTGTCTGTCAAAAATTAAATAGGAGTATTCTTTGATTAATATCAAAATCTAATCTAAAATAGTTTCAGCCATTTCATACAGGTGACATCTGTGCTTAAATATAATTTCCTCTCCCTGTTCTGGCATGACTGTTAATTACTTACTCAATGTAGTTCAACATTTAGTTAATAAATATGTCAAGCTTTTACCATGGTGTTCTTTTTGCAGAGTTGTGAATTTGCAATTAGTTTTAGATTTACTACATGGTGACAGACAGTGCTGTATAAATAGAGGTTAAACACACAATTTACATATTAATTTCATGATTCATTTATTCAATGATTTATGTGGATATAGATTGTATTTAATCTCCGTGCTGTAGTTGTTTCAGGCATGACGAACAGAATCACTATACTGGTGGAGAAGTAATGATGTCTGTATTGAGCTGCAGAAAGCAAGGAGGGAAAAGAAGAGATTCTTGAAACCCCAATGATTCATTAATCTCAATGGCTTAGGAGAGGGTAGTGGAAAGCAATAATAGGTTTGTAAAGCATATACACAGATGTCCACGTCTACCTATCCGAGGACTTTGCCTGTGTGATAATGTGAATTACCATCAGAGTTGTGTGAGCCCTGGGAGCCAGGAGGTTAGACACCATCCTCTCATTCTGGGGTTTGTCCTGCTTGTCTTCTGGGACTGTTTTCAGACTTGTGTGTACTTCAAATTAAATGCATGCTTGGTATTGGCCTCCTCAAGTCTGTGTATCTTGTGGTCAAACCACTCCATTTATGACAATGCAGCTTCAGTCTCTTTGAGCATTTTAAAAGGTAGTGTGATTAGCATTATTTTACCTATTATAACATTTAAATGAAAATACCATAATTGAAACAAACCAGGTGAGGAACCTTTTTGGAAGAGATGGGGTCTGGCCTTTTACCTGGGAATGTTCTTGGTTCATCCTTGGCTTCCTTCTGGGCCCTGCAGTGCTGTGCCCTGCTGCCTGCCCCTTCCCGTGTGTCACACATACGTTTCACATACCTTTCAGTAGACTGCTTTTGGGAGAATGCTTTGATTTCTAAAGAACTGAAAAGAGCTACTGATTAGGAGGGGGGAAAAAAGGCATGAATGAGCCTTTCTATGTTGCTATAACTGAGGGTTGGAGTAATCAGCACTATCAGTCCCCAGCAGGTTAAGGTGCAGGAAAGCCCTCGGTGCTGCAGGGGTTAGCGGTGCTAGCAGAGTTTGCTCACCCAGCACTGCCATCTACAGCAGACACCCATGGGGCAGGATTCCTGCGGGTGCCTTCTCCTGGGAACGGAAGTGAAAGGGGGAAAAAAAAACCCCAGAATAAACCAACTATTTGAAATTAATATTTTCAAAGTAAATGTTCAGGAAGCTGTGTGACATGTCACAAGGTGGAGTCCCTTTAAGTCCAGATGTACTGTGTGAATGTTTCTGTGCACCTTGGTGTGCAGGTGTGTGCAAGCACACACACTTTGGTAGTGTTTTCTTCTCCTTACCTGGGCAGAGTTGGCAAGTGTGTACTGAAGCAGCCATTTCTGCCTTTTAAACACAGCCCCTGAAATATGCTCGTAGATGCGGAGAGCTGGAACCTCACTTTAAACCCCTTGAAAGTGTAATGTGCTGAGTAGCTGACTGCGGGGAGCAGGTGTCAAACAATATTTAAATGGTATTCTCAACAAAATAAATATTGAGCTGCCCTGTCACTTTGGTGGGAGAATAATCTGCTCAGGAAAAAAAAAATCCCATTCATTGTAAACTGCCTCTGACATTTGTTCTTCAGGAATTATTTGCAGTTTATCTTCTGAGCTGGAGCCTTTTATCAGCACAGCAGTTGAACTGCAGTGCAAAAAAAAAAATGGTAATTGAGTATTTTATCAAACGCTTCCACCAAAACGGACTTTGCAAGTCGTAAATGAAGATTAAAACCATTGTTGGCAGGGATGAACAAATTGGGATGATTTATTATCCGAAACATCAATATGTCAGTGCTCAGAAATAAAATAAAAAGAAACAAACAACTGCCCCCCTCCCCCCAAAAATGTGCGCCTAGTCTCAGCCAAGCGATGGAAGGTAAATACATGCTTTAATTATTTGTGCTAGAGAGGCTGGTTAAAAAAAAAAAAGAGAGAGAGAGAAAGCGTCATCATAATGGCACAGCTGCTGTGGGACATTATGTGAGGAAAAGAGACAGTAATAAGAGAACTGTGTCAAAGGAAAGCAACTCTAAATGTGTACTTCAGCTCTCCTGATTACAGAAGGAAGATTAAATATTATAAATGAGGCAATTTGACCAAGTGGATTTACTACTTGTTTAACGCCTAAAGAGCCAATCTTTTTAAAAGGGACCTTATCTTATGTTAACCAGCTTCAAAAGTAAAACGAGAGGAAAACAAATTGCAAAGACATCAGGAATAAAATAGGTGGATCTGCTGTGAGCTTTGTATTGGTTTCTAACTGCAAAACAGAGGCCCTGGAAAGAGTCTTATGGAGATGACAGGATTTAGAAATTTCACTTTCTACATATGTTCATGAAAGAGGAAGCTATAGAGGCTTGATCTGGGAACTCGTTGACCCCAGTTCAGCAAAAATGTGTCCCTTTGATAATGCAAGTCCTATCTCTGCTGTGCATATGCCAGGAGGCACCAGTAGGCTGTCAGGGTTAAGCAGTTCAGGACAAGTTACTATTTTTTTTTTTTTTTTCTTTGTAAACTTCTTCATGTTGACTTCTTGCTCCACCCTAAAGCCTGTGCACAAGCATGAGGTTAGAAGCAGCTTAGGGATGCAGACCTGTGGTACTTCCTAGCCAAAAGCTGGCAACTATGGACACATTACAGTGGGTTTGAAAGAGATGAACCTCTTCAGAGCTGCTCTCAACCTCCTCTGCTTCCAGCCTGGATTTGTGCTTGAAACTGACCTGACCCAGATGCAGGACCTTGCACTCTGACTTGAACCTCTTGCAGTTGTCCCTGGCACACTTCTCAAGCCTGAGTCAAGTTGAGAGCTATCCCTGCCCATGGCAGGGAGGTTGGAGTAAACAGTCTCTAAACTCCCTTCCAACCGAATCTATTCTGACTGATTCTAGGAAAACTGCTCACAGGCTTTTATTCTTGAGGCACTGTGTGCAGAGCTAAGCTACATCTATTTAGAGCCTGATCCTTTCCGTAACAGCTATGAGTTGATGCATCTGTGGCGGTGTTGCTTCTGAGTACACCTCCCACATCACAAGATGAGTTCTAGATGCCTTTCAGTACCTCACAGTAAAGGTGATCCCTGGGAATTGCTGGCTCACTCCTCAGGATGCTGTACATAATTTTTATTTGCTGTAATAAAGGTAGAGAGGCTGTGTACCATCTGTACAGTGATGGCTGGGAGTTTGTTCAAAACACAATGTTCTAGAGCTGTTTGGAGTTCAACAGAGATGATATTCCATCTTCCTCACTTAAAAAAAAATTCTCTCCAGTAACGTAATACTGAGGTTGGAAAGTAAAGCTCTTAGTAATTGGGGATGTGCCAAATCTGGAAACAGGAGCCCTTCAGACACTGGTTCCATAGCTGTAATCCTGTTTCTATGAAGCTGCTCCTCTGCAGCTTGCTGAGTTTCAGGGCATGCATTAGGAATGCTTACAGATATCCAAGGCTGTTGGAAGGATAGGGCCAGACTCTTCACTGTGCTCCCCAGAGGTAACAGGCATAAATGTGAACATAGGAAGTTCATCTAAGCACGAGAAGGAACTTCTTTAGTTTGAGGGTGGCAAGGCCCTGGAGAAGGCTGCCTAGAGATGTTGTGGAATCTGTCTCTGGAGACTTTGGAGACCTACCTGTGTATGTCTGCTTTAGGTGATCCTGCTGTGGCAAGGGGGTTAGACTCAATCTTCAGAGGTCCCTTCTAACCCCTACCATTCAGTGTTCAGGGAAACCTTAGTCTCTGCAGAACTGGCTCCTGTGGCTGTTCTGTACAGCTGGGAGAAGGCAGGAGGACTGTTTATTAGGAGCAGCCTTCTGCAGGGGTGGGAGCTGACATCCTTGCAAGTCCAGAGGTGGATTATGAGTAGTCACCTCCAACCGTAGTTCTCCTTGGACCTCGTCAGAAATACTGAATCCCTTCACAACCATAATTCCTCTGGCATGTGTCATGAAAAGGTCTCTGCTGCCTCAAATTCTGTACTGCTACTTGCTGCATTGTTTAGTTAAAGAAATGTCTTTGAGTACCGACCGAGACTTGCTGACTAAGGAACATTTTGTGTCCAACAATGGTGTTGTAGCCATTCCTCCAGAAGAAATGGGTCATTCTGTGGAGTGAGAGCAGTGTGGCAGGCCTGCACCTGGTCATTAATCTTCATCATCACCTTTTCTCTCTTCATAAATTTAGTGAAACAATTTGTGTTTAATTGGCTAGCCTGGAGAAATTAAATGAAGGTAATAGAACTTTGCGTCCCACCTGGACCAGCTTCCTGTACCTGCAGCATAAAATACATAGGCAAAATAACATTACCAAATTAGCACGGCTTGAGGCATTCTTTGGGCAGTATCTGAATATGTTATGCTGGCTGAATATAAGAAAGCTTTTGATTATATTTAGCTCTTCTGAGTCGACATTTTGCATCAAGGTCTAATATAGTGTGTAATGAAAGAAATGTAATTAAGAGAAGTTGTTTATATCCTTGTTTCTTCAATCAGCAGGTTTTTTTCCTTGTCCCCTAACATACCAGCGACCTTGAATTTTGAGTAACCAAGTAATAGTACCCATTAAACTTTATTATCTTCCTCTGCTTCACAAGCTGAAATAAAGTACAGGACAAACCGGATACCCTGCAGGCTGAATAAGATTGTTACTCTCAGGTTTTGAGAGCTTCTTTATTGTTTAGCCTCTGATTTAAATGGTGTATAAAATATGTGATAATTAGAACACAGGTTTTGGGGTGCGTGTGTGTAAGACATTATGACCTGGCTTAACTGACATTGGTCTTTTGAGATTGTGCTGAATGATCTTTAGGACCTTTAGTTTGATGTTTGCCACAGGTGGCATGAAATTATTTTTGTATCTTCAGAGAAGACAAATATTCAAGAACTCTTTCCATAGTCTGGGTGGTTTCCTCAGCTGGAGTAAACAGCTACATTCCTGCTTAATTGTGTGATGCCTCTTGTGCTCTAAGAGCTGTTGGTTTCTCTCCTGAGACTGCCTGCCCCAGTCCTGGGTTAGCATTGGTTCTGTGCATGTAGGTCTTGAAAAAGCCTGACAGAGTGTGTCAGATTTGGTCTCCTTGTGCATCCAGCTCTCCTCATCCCCATGGCATACTGCTAAGTCAGTCTAATGTTTATCCTTTGTCAGAAAAAGGTGCCTTTAAAGCAGGTCTCCCCAGGCTATCTGGGAAGCTGTCTTCTTGTGAAGTAGTGCCTGTGAGCTCTTTCACTACGGCTCAGATTTGTGTGATCTGCTGGAGGCAACATTTATGATTGGGCTGTTGGGCAGAAGGTGTCCAAATCTCTCTAGCTTCATTGTACTAAACAATCTTCAGACATGAGTGACCAGTTCCCTAAAGGGGTCTGATATTGAGCTAGCTACCAAAAGCTGAGCAAATTCTTGTCTGCAACCTCAGCCTCATTTTCCCAAAAGCTGCAGGTTTTGTTTTAAAAAATAAATCTATTGCAGCCACAGTCTAGTGAACATCAAGGAGTTCATATAGCAGTATGGGTGTGCAACTGCATTTTATGCAGTATATGGATGGAATAAAGCCCTGTGTGCCAGGCTGAGTTGCCTTGTAGAGGCACAATTCTTACTTCTCTCCCTTCAAGATAGCCTTTTACTGTCTACTCTAGGAAAGGAGATGCTGCTGGAGGGATCAGATTTTTATAGAGACTTCTATATTCCAATGGGAAATAGATAAATAAATCTGAGATGCAGCAGCATCTAGGATAACAGCAGCAAAACACGATGGACTCCCTGAGTCCAACTGAAAATGCACTGCACAGAAATTGTGTTGTCTAATTGCCATTAGCTGCTGTTGTGGTGTTTGTGCCCATAGTCGTGCTACCATCCATCCTCCAGAGTTCTGGCAGTCACCAGGCCTTAATGGCCATTAAGTATTCAGTAGATAGGAGGAAGCCTTAGTTCTGTTGTTTCATGCCATAAGCAATGTGGTGCTGGAGCTAAAGCACCTCTGAAATCGCAGGAGCTGCTGTAGGAGAGCCCTGATCCAGCAGCTGTGCTGTGAAGCTGTATATTGTCGTTTCCCGATGGCCACCTGTGCTTGGAGGACTGATGGAGCAAGTTTGCTCTGTCCCCAGCTAAAAGACTTTGGGACAGGCAGGTGGTGTGTGCCAGAGCAGGTGGGTGATGGAGCTGTCACACTGCTCCTCCTATTTAACCTCCTCTTAACAGATGAATCTAATCTCTAATCACAGAACGTGGCAATGGTGAAATCTGTGGTGGGGGTGAGACTGGAAAATAATAAGTGAGATGTGGCTGTGGTTTATTTTTTGATGTGTTTGGTAGTTGGCTCTGGTCACACTGGCACTAGAGCGTGAGTTACTTTGTGTTAACAAGTACACAGGAGAGATGCTGTTCTTCAAGTAGTTATTAGCCCTTACAAAATGAGAGGAAAAATCAGAAAGGAAGCTATGAGAATGACCCAGTGACAGGATGCAAGCAAACAAATTGCTTGATGATAGTGTTTTGGAGTCTTCCTTGTGCGCTGCTGTCTGTCTGCTGCCACTGAAGGCATTATGGTAGTGCTCTGTGCTCTCTGGAAAAGGGAATGCAGGAGAGGAAGGGATGAGAGCAGTGAGTATAAATCTAAGCTGTGCTGGCTGTGAAGTTTTTAACGGTGATTCTTCTAATGAAAGCTTGTAACTGACTCATGGGCAGTAGGTATCAAAGAGCCTTATAGAAGCCACAGCTTGAATTGTAGGATTTCTGTGTTGATATTAGGAAGAGAAGTCAGAGGTGGCCTGAAGAGAATACAAGCAGCCAATATAAAGACTCAGGGTGTATTGTTCTTTTGGGAATTCTTTCTATAGCCTTATACACAGAATACATTTAAGAGTAGCTGTGGCTAAATGTGCTAAATGCTCTGAACTAGATCCGTGTTTTCATGGTACCCTACTTTTGACAATCTTTGTCTCTATTCCAGCTGCCTCCAAAAAAAATTCTTTTTTTTGTTTCCTGTCATCTCCAAAAGTCTGTTTTACTTGACAAAGGTTTTGCAAGTAGCCCTGTTGTATATTTGGTGTAGGAAAAGGAGAGAAGCCAGGGAGGCTGCCTTTGCTGCTCCCCTTGCTACAGTGCCTGGATAGGCAGGTAGAGCCCAGCTGGTGAACAGCAGGGCCCAGCAGGGCCAGGAGAAATGCACTCACGGCTGGTGCTGGGTGAGGACTGTTCCAAGGGTGTGGTGAAGGATAGATTCCTTTTGTATACCTCTACTGCCATCGTATTTTTGACTAATGGCTGCTGCCTGAATCCCCAGTTTGAAAACTCTGTGGAATGTGAAGGCACAAGTACCTGTGACATCACGTGAAAGTAAACATTTTCTTCCTTGCAGTTTTTTTGTCTGCAATGATATTAAAAGCCCCACAAGGAATAGGGTAAAGATTTTGTGCTCTTACAGTTGTAGCAAGCGAGTTCAAGATGTAGATTTCAATTTACAAGGCTGCCAGTCAGACATTAAATTAATTACAAATAGGCAGAGATTTCACAATGAAACAAACAAGGTCTTTGACATAAATTATATCCTATCATTAAAATATTTAGAAATGTGTAATTATGGTGTTTAGCAACATTATTCAAGTTATAATTAATAGGAACCTCAATAGTATTACCTCTTCTGAAGTGACTTCTCATTCTGAAATGCTTTCTTTTATCTTTATGTGCATTTTGGATGTAGATAATCCTTTTTAGGTATTTTTATACTCTTCCTTCAGGGATCATTATTCCAGTGCATCGTGTGCAGAAGTTTCAAGGTCAGCATTACTTGAGCAGTTGTAATAGTCCCAACAGAAAGATAAATATATATTGACTAAGGCTGGAGCTTCAATTCTTTCTGTTGCTGAAGGTCAACAGCCCCTCTGAGGTGCTCTCCAACCTTCAAATGTCTATAGGTTAAATCACTGATGAATTACTGCACTTTCCTAAATGAAGGCAACACATTCTAGAGAGAAGCAGTTTGTAGTACTGTGCCTGTTGACTGCTCCAGCATTGAGCAGCCGAGAGGAAAGGCTGCTGTTAGGCTGCCTGGGAACAGGAACAGACTCAGATGTCTGAATTTGGTGGGTCAGAGCTATAATGAGGGGTGTGGAACAAAGCTTGTGGTCTCCATTGGATGAAAATCCTCTTCCTTGCCTGCTGACTCCACTGAAATGTGCTTATGATCAAATAATTTTCAATGACGAGCTGACTGGTAAGCAGGCACTGAAGGTGTGGGTAGCTCTTTGGTGGAGGGTTTTTTTTATATATAAGTTTTGTATCCAAAATATTGACATTTTAGGGCACACATTAAGCAGCAGAAAGAACGTCTGTGGCTGATTTCCATAGGAACTAGTAATTTAATTGCTGAAGAATTGGAAGACTTTGTTTGACACAAGAGTGGAGTCCTTAAAAAGCTGTGGTGGTGCTGCTGCCCTCAACTTCAGCTGAGAGCAGCCTGAAGTGTGCTGAAACAGAGGTGCTGGCTGTTAACTGTAGTTCGCTCTGCTGTTTCTGGGTCTCCTATGTGACTTGTGTGGCATTCTGTAGGAATAGGGAACACAGTTCAAGAAGCTGGTGACAAATGACAGTCACAGAAACATTCAGGTTGAGAAAGACCTTTGGAATCTTCAAGTTCAACCATTAGCTCTACTCTACGAGATTCACCCTAAACCATATCCCCAAGCACCACATCCAAATGGCCTTTAACCACAGCCAGGGCTGGTGGCTCAACCGTCTCCCTGGGCAGCCCATTCTGATGTCTGACCACTCTTGCTAGGAGAAGATTTTCCTAACATCCAGACTAAAATGAATTTCATCACAGAAGTACAAGTTAGAGCAGCCATTATCATGACCTGGAGCAGTTCAGAAGAACTTCCTATGTAGTACGAAACTTGAGGTGCTTACTCCACAGAAATGACTGTAACATATTGGGCAATGTTTTTCTCCTTTCACTTTTTTTT